>PVJX010009902.1:0-59204 GCA_004027295.1 Dolichotis patagonum
TCTCAATAAAATATTGGCAAACAGGATGCAGCAAATCATCAAGAAGATTATACACCATGACCAAGTAGGATTCATCCCAGGAATGCAGGGATGGTTCAACATACGCAAAATAATAAATGTAATCCACCATATCAATAGAGCCAAAAGCAAGAACCACATGATCATCTCTATAGATGCAGAAAAAGCTTTTGATAAAGTCTCTCTGTATCTCTAAAACAAGGTATAGCTATGAAGTGAAGACTGGCCTTGAACTCATAGCAATCCTCCTGCCTCAGGCTCCCAAGTGCTGGGGTTACAGGTGTATGTCACTACATCCGGCTTTGATAGTACTTTCTAACATGTCTCTCTCAGTCCACCACTGACATTTTAATTGTGGGCATTCCCTAAAACTGACCTTCTTTTCTTTTCTTTTTTTAAAATTTTATTTAAAGAGAAAAAAACCCAAAACAGAACAGAATAAAGGGTAGTAACAATACAATACAGAATTCCAAGGAAAAAAGGAAAACAAAAACAACAACAACAACAACAACAAAAAACACTAAGAAATCATTACTTGATAAATTACATTCTAACATCTTGGAAATAGTTGCCCTGTATAACTTATACTGTCTTATTATGACTGATCTTATTTGAATCTGGTTTGTTAGATTGCTGTTTTGTATTGACTGATTTTATTCAAATCTGCTATGATTGATAGTATCAAGTCTAAGAGTATAGGCAACTACACTGAAGATGACAAGATTCACTAAGATACCCACTCTGGTTTGATTATTACCTGCTTTTGAAGTCTTATAATGTCTCCAATGCTTGGTTTTTATTAATGTTGTTATATACTGCTGAGACATCATGGTAACCATTGTAGATCACCTTGTGTTATGGTTTTATATGACTTTTTTGCTTCATGCTTTTCTAGGAATTGTTTTGTGTTGTCTTGTTTTGTTTTGTTTTTCCCTATAATACAGAAAGGATAGATATACATGTAGAGACTCATGCATGTGTAGAGCTTATAAACAGTTTATGAGAACCAATTATATAATGCATGATGAAATGAACAACTACTTTGAAGAAAAAGAGACACTACAGTACCCAGTGCTGATTTTGTAACGTCATGATGTGAAGTCCAGCAAAACTATCATTCTTTGTTCAAAGTGATTTTAGCTTGTTTTGTTTTGTTTAAGTTCAACATACATGAAGGTATGGACAGCTGTTTTGAAGAGAATGAGAGACACTGTGACAGCCATTCTTGGCTTCCCTATTGTCTGGTCTTGAAGACCTGAAATGCCTTCCTCATCCTGTTCAAATCAGTTCCATATTATTTTGTTTCTTGTGAATTCCCTGTATGTGACAATATGGACAACTATTAGGAAGAAAACAAGAGTCAATGTGACTGGGCCTGAAGCAAGGCCAGCAGATTTCTATAGCTGCTGGTTTCAAACAGGAGCCTAAAGAGAATGGTCTGTTGGCCATTTCAGACTTTGGAAATGTCATGGCCAATTCATCAGAAAGAAATAGCAGGTGAGTGTGGCAGACTTTCGGCTGACCACAGGAGAGAAACCCTGGTGCGTTGGGACCTGCACCATGCGGTTGACTCGGGCGCCGGGATAACAAGGAGCTCCTTCCCTCTCTGGGGGACAGCTGTGAGCCTGCCAGCGTGCAGGCTGAGAATCAAACATCTCATGTCGTCCTGTGCCCTGTCCCGTGTCGTCCCTCCCCCCGCCATGCTTGGCAAGTGGGAGCCAGTGAACTGGACATCTTGTGAGAAGATTGGCTATGTTATTTAGTATAAGCTCCCCATATACAAAGATATGGACAACCATTTGGAAGAAAACAAGAGACAATATGACAGATAGTGAAGATCTCTGGTTGTCTAGCTTTGAAATTTATGTTTTCTTATGTCCTGTTCTGTTCTGTTTTGTTGTATTTAATTTTACCCCCTTTAAAATAAAAATTTAAAAAAAGAGTCAATATTATAGACAGTGAATATCTCCGATTGTCTTGCTTTGAAATTTATGTCTCTTACATTGCTTTCTTGTGATCCATTTTGTTCTATTTTGTTGTTTAATTTTACCCTTTTGATATAATTGCATGTATGCTGAAGTGTGTAAAATGGATGACCATATTACTGTTTTTGTTCGATCGTGGATCTTCTTTTGTTCTATTTTGTTTTTTCACTCCTGCTAAATGAGCTTGTTTCCTGCTAGAGCCTTGGTCTTTGATGATTTCCTTGCTGTTATTCTTTTATGAGCTCCAAGTCTCTATTTTCAAGTGCTTTATTTTACAAAAATATGTAGAGGTATACTTGGAGACCTAGTTCTACAAGTCTAAAACTAAATTCCTCGCCTTCATTTGGAAATTCACTTCTGCTCTGTGTCCTGTTTTTGTACCACTACCTTCCCAGTTACTCAGGCCAAAACTTTTTTTTTCTTTACTTTTGTTCACAGTTTCCAAATCCTCTTGATTCTTCTTCCCCAGAGTTATTAAAATTCATTTTGTCCTTCCTATATCCAATGCTTTTTTCAATCCCTGATGGTTTTTTCCACCTCTTACCTCTTGTATTTCTGAAGTGCCCTTTATGGTGCTTTGAGATTTATTACCACAAAACACAGTTCAGATTACCTTGCTGTGCAATGGGACTTTCTTTTTTTAAAAAAAAAATAATAACTTTGTCATTTTAAAAACAAAACAAAAAAGGATAAAAATGACACAGAATTTCAAAAAATAGGAAATTAACACTAGTTAATATATTGCGTATTGTTATCTTGAAAGTAGTTGTTTAGATTTGAGGATTTAGGCATAAAAATAATCAAACAATCAGATGATGAAAACACAGACTGTTCTTTTTGATGAACTAATAAAGTTTAGTATTATAGTTATCTGTCTTGTATATATTTACACACACACATATATGTGTAGAAATATTTATATATCTTTTTTCTTCTTTCTTTTCTCCTTTCCCCATCCCAGTTGTTCTTTCCTTTTGATCAGTTTATTTCTCTGTCATTTTCACAATATCCATTGTACATTTTGTATCTTATTTACTCTTTTTTAAGTTTACACTAGGGAGACAATACGATATTTACACATGCAAGTCTGATTTATTTCACTTATGAGTGTGGTCTCTAATTGCATCCATTTACCTATAAAAGGTTATCATTCTTTACAGCTGTGTTACAATGGGTCTTTCATTAGTAACCAAAATATGAACTATTTTTGTACCAAAATAAATACAGGAGTACTAGTTTATAAGTCATTAAATAAAATAAGAATTCATGAATCTTTTTGACATAAATACATACATGCATAGGAAGGAAAAGGTACAGTGCAGTAATAAGTGGAGAAAGAATGATGGATAGAAAATCACCTTTTGGCAACCCCATCCTGATAACTCTTTCATGCAAGAACCAACAGTGTATGATACAGTCACTGGTTGAAAGTTTGATGAGAAAGATGATAGTACATAGTATCAATGAACTTCTTACAAGATTTTTATTAGTGACAATGAGAAAATGTTTTAAAAAAGTCCATATCAGCAGATACTATCTTAAACCAATATACAATTCTATTATCATCTGTAATTCGAAGAATAGCTATTTGTGTATCTACTTCTGATATGATGCATTAAGGAAATAGTCAAACATGACTCTGTGGTATTCCTGCCAAAAACACGGAGTGTGGATCTAATCATGAGCAAATGATAGCATCTACCAATTGAGATATATTCTTCATAGTAAATGCCTGGATTCTTCAAAAGTGTCAAGGTCATCTGATTGGATATTCCAGACTAAATGAAACTGAAGAGAGAAGGAAATTCAATACAGTTTGTGCTTCTAGATGGAATCTTGTACTAGAGGTTTATGTCTTTTCCTATCAAGGTCATTTGTGAGACAATTAGTATCAAAATAGGGTTTTTCCCCCATTTTTTACTGTCTCAGGAGCTGAACTGACAGCTTTGCACAGGATAGGAAAGTGTTCTACTGCTGAGTTATATCCCTGGGCTGCTAGGAAAATTTGAATGAGATCTGCAGCTCTAATTTACTTTCCTGATTTAACTGTATCAAAGTTAATTTCTTGATTTGGATAGCTGTACTGTGGTTATATAAAAGAATGCCATTGGTTTTAGGAAATACACACAGAAGCACTGAATTATAAAGGATCAAAGTTTCTCTCAAGTAGTACAAAAACATAATTATATCTTGCCATCTACATATCTCCCTAAAAATGATAAAGCAAATGTAAAATGTTAACTCTTGGGGAATCTAGGTGAAGGGTATGAGAAATTTTTCAACTTTTCTATAAATCTTAAATTATTTCAAAACAAAAACTTTGAAAAACAAAACCTGTAGTGACAGTGTAAGTTATAAACTTCTTATTTAGGTGGGCTCCATAACTTGGTACAAATTTTAACTAAAACAAATAAAGGATTCTTTGCCCTGCTCCTTCTACTTTTGATTAATTATTACCTTGTTAAAGATTTCTCTGACAGCTTAGTAGCAAATCAACCCTACTATATTTCCTATAGCTTTTATTAGTAATGATGAAGAAGTAAACTATCTTTTCTGCATCTCTTCAAGATCTTCTTATTGTGGTATATGTGTGTTTTACTTTTTTCCTTGAGAAATCATTAATAATGTGAATAAACATAGGGTATCAGCACATGATGCCCTAGTGGATACTGGATAATTGCTCTTAATACTTCATGTAATATAGGAAAGGTCACTATATATCATATTTTCTGAAACTGAAATAGTTTTTTCAGTTCATGGCTATATAAAATAACACAGAAAAGGGAAAATGGGCCTTATTCCAAAATTTAGGATATTCTAAAAATTAGCTAGGTTTTGGCACATGAATTTATTTATATTTGGATGTGAATGTGTTTAATTTTCTGAGAATTTATACAGAAAAAAATAAAGGATACCATGGCCAACACAGTAATACTTGGGAAACCTGCCCAGACTGGCCATCTTGTTCCTGTTTCAATCCTCCAGGAAATTTACTTACTGTTGAGAATGGATGGCCATCATCCAGGTTACTGTAAACTCATCATCTAACAAATCTGTTTTGAAGCAGAAGAGGTCAGTATTTGAATTTTCAAAGTGTTCTTTGTATGTCAAGTTTACCAAGGAAGTATTGTCAGTATATGGTTAAAACTATTCTATGGAAAAGCCACTCTCCAGATATGATGTGGACTGATACTTCTTTTTTTCATCTGACAATGTATTATTTTGATTGTTCTTAGTCAAAAGAGCACCAAGGGCTGTAACACTCTTGACAAGTATTATGACTGGGGCCATGCTGAGAATAAGTCTCATCACAGTGCTGTTGGGAGAGACCAATTTCCTGCAGGTGACATACTTCAGCTTTGAGGGTAGCTTGGGACAAAAGAGTGGAGATGTCTGATTAGTGGTGAGAGGAGGTACTTATGTCAGCTGCACTCAAGAGCCTCCATCTGCAGACTTGGCACTTACTTTGCTTCATTAACTGAAGCATTTTACAATTGAAATTGAAGCTAAGAAGTGTGCCAGTCCCCAAAATAACTCAAAAGCATAAAATCATTTTTATGTCCAGAAAGCAAAGAATCATCTAGTTATGAGTTTGTTTTTGGGGATAGTTGGAGTCAGAGGATCTGAATACATGTTGCAAAACCTTGCCCTACAAGCTATGAATTTGGGGCAAGTCATCCAACCCATTAGAGAAGGGCTCAATAATGTTTCTATAAAAGGCCAGTTAGCAAATACTTTCAGCTTCACAGGTTTTGAGTCTCTGTTGCAAATATCAGCTTTGCTATTGCTGTGTAAAAGCATCCATGAGCAATATTTACATAAATGAACACAGTTATCCTCTAATAATACTTTATTAATGAAAACTTGAACTGAATTTCATTTAACTGTCATATTAAGAAGTATTGTTCACTTTGATTTCTTTCCTTAACCATTTAAAGGTGTAAAACCATTCTTAGCTTGCAGCCTATACAAGAACAGTAGATAACTATTGTGGTAGAGCTTCGATGTCCTCATCTTTAGGAATAATGCCTGATGATCAAATGAGAGAGTATATACAAGAGTTAATTTTTGGCCATACATATGATGCTAAGATGGTGCAATATTTTTATTGGGAGAATTTTTCTTAGCCTCAAATCATATTTTTACTTTGGCTACAAAATCCAGGATATGTATGACTGTATGCAGTGCACAAAAATATTTATAGAATCGAGGCCAAAGATTCAATGGCCTTGGTTTTAGAAATTATGCTGTGTATAGCTGAAGCTTGTGTGAAAATATTTGTAATATATAAAGTAAGTAAAGATCTGATTCATCAAAGTGATGAAAAATGTTAAGCTTGTAAAAGAAAATGTCTACTTTTACAATATTAGAGTTGCTATATCTTGGATGAAAGGACTGGTGATGATTAAAAAGTCATTAAATAAATTGAAAATTTCTTCCTGGTAAATAATATATACAAGTTTTACCTTTTAGCATATTTTCAATTTCTAAAGCAAAATTACCTATTAGATGATGATTTACACTAAGTGCTTCCTACCTACCAGGTTAAATTCTTTAAGGTACTGGTTCATTTAAACTTACAGTAGCCCAGGGAAATAGGTACTGCTACTAACTCTATTTTCAGGTGACAAAACTGAAGCACAGAGAAATAATTTGAACCCTGCTATGGTCTGAATGTGCCCCTTCCAAAATTCAGGCAGGAAGATCCTCACTGAGGTGACTTTCCAGCCTCTAGAGCTCTAAAAAATAAATTTCTGTTCCTTATAAATTATCTAACCTCTGGTGTTTTATCATACCGGCATAAAATGGAGTCCAAGAAAGGCCCAGAACTGGGAACGGCAAAACCAGTATTTAAATGCAATTGTCCAGCTCCATAGCTCATGCTCTCAGTCTCCACACATTTCCTGTGCAGACATTTTAGGTTTCCCTGGTTTACCTGGGTGCTCTACCACAGTGTCCCTATTCCTGGACTGGGCTTGGGTCAGCCAGAGTATAGACCCTGCCCAGAAAGAAACAATGGCAGATCACATATGTTTGATGATATGCTTATGTATATGCAGCAAATATGATCATATGAAATGCCAGGGAGGTTAGCTGAAATATAAGATGGAGTATTCTACTGTACAAAAACTCCCACATATTCTTTATTCATTCATTGGTTGATGGGCATTTGGAATGTTTCCAAAATTTAGCTAATATAAACTGTGCTGTTATAAACATGAGTGTTTATATATCACTGTAATATGATGTTTTTAACTCTTTTGGGAAAATATCAAGAAGGGGGATGGCTGAGTCAAATGGAACTTCTAGTTTTAGTTTTGTGAGGAATCTCCACTGATGTCCATAGTGGTTGTACCAGTCTATACTCCCAGCTGTGGAGAAGTGTTCCTTTTGCCCTATAGCCCTGGTAGCATTTGTTATTGGTTGATTTCTAGATAATAGTCATTCTCGCTGGAGTGAGATGAAATCTCAATGTTATGACAATTTGCATCTCTTGAATGACCATTGATGCTGAACAACGTTTCTTATATTTATTTGGCATCTCTACTTATTCATCAGAGAAGTGTCTATTCATTTTATATGCCCATTTTTAGATTAGGTCTTTAAATTTGGGGTGCTAATTTTTTTTAGTTCTTTATGTATACTACATACCACTTCTTTGAGGAAAAGCTGGCAAATTTTTTCCCACTTTGTTGCTGGTTTCTTTTACTGGACAAAAGTTTTAATAAGATGAGCTCTCAGTTGTTGATTTTTTGTGTTTGGGGTTTTTAGGGTCATCTATGTAGACTATAATGTCATCTGCAAATAATGATTATTTGACTTCTTCCTTTCCTATGCTTATGCCTTTTATTTGTTTCTCATGTCTAACTGCTCTGGCTAATGTTTCCAGAACTAAGTTAAATAAGAGAGGTGATAATGTACATCCTTCTCTTGTTCCTGATTTTAGAGAAAAAGTTTTCAGCTTTTGACCATTTAGAATGATGTTGTCTGTTGGTATCATAGATGGCTTTTATCAGATTGAGATGAAGGCCATTTATTACAATTTTCTGTAGGTTTCTAAATATTGAATCAATGTTAGACTTTGTCAAATGCTTTTTCTGCATCTGTTGAAATAATCACATGGCTTTTGTCCTTGGCTCTGTTCATATAGTGTATTACATTTATTGATTTGCATATGCTGAACCATCTCTTCATCCTCAGAATAAATCCTATTTGGTCATGGGTGTGTAAACTTCTTGATGACTTGTTGCACTCTATTTGCCAGTATCTAATTGAGGATTTTTTCCATTGTGTTCATTAGGGGTTTTGGCCTGTAATTTACTTTTTTGGTTGCATTGTTCTCTGATTTTGGTATCAGGTTAATGGTTGATTCCAGGAATGAGTTTGAAAGCATTGATTGTCTTTCAGTTTCATTAAAGAGTTTGAGAAGTCATAGCATTAGATTGCCTCTAAATTTCTTATAGAATTCAACAGTGAATTTGTCAGGACCTGGGATTTTCTTTGTTGGTAAGTTTTCAATTTCATCTTAAACACCATTGACTAATATTGGGTTATTTAGAATTTTTATATCTTTTTGATTCAGCTTTGGTAATTCACATGTATCCAGGAATCTGTTCATTTCTTGTGTGTTTCTCATCTTATTAAAATATAGGTTTTTGCAACAGTAACTTCAGTTGGTTGCTCCCTTCCCAAAGCAGATTGGTGGGATCTGCTCGGCCTGGGTCACGCTCCTGGCCGGGACCCAACAAGCCATCCCAAACTGATTCCCACCACATAGCACACACAGTGAAGGCCCACGAAGGTTGACTGACCCCCAGGGGAGGGGCCAGAATACACAGCCCATGCCTACACCTCAATGACCAAAAGCAAACAGAAGGCAGAAACCCCTAGCCAGCGTGCTTCAGAAGAACCATAACCAACAAGGAAAGGGGCTGTGAACTTCACTATACACCTGTATGGAAGACCAAAAACATGACAAGAGAAAGAAACAAAAAAAAGAAATCCCCAGTTCAAAACCCTGAGAACATTGATCCAGAAGAGGGAAATACAAAAGAGACTGAGGGTAGCAAACATGCAACATCAGACACGGCTTCAATGGACATTAAGAGATACCTTTGGGACCTTGTAGATGAGCTCAAAACTGAAATATTAAATCAGGTAAAGCAAGATATAAGTAGATTAATAAAAGAATTTCTAAGCACCTCTCTGTGTCAAGAAGACATAGACGGAAGAAGGGAGGAACACAAAAAAAGGAGAGAAACCTTCAATAAAGAATATAAAGAAAACCTAGGATATATGAAGCAGATTCAAAGAGATTACCAGGAAATTAAAAACTCCATTGAAAGTTGGCAAAACTGCTTAAAAGAAACTAAGGATAGACTATCAAAACTTGAAGGCAAGTTTGCAATGTGTGATCATGAAAGGGAAGATCTCTTAAAAATAACAAGAAAACAGGCAGTAACAATAAAAGGCTAGAAGACAACAAGAGAATCTATAATTTAAGAATAAGAAATGTGAGTGAAGAAGCAGGAATAAAAACAGGTGAATTAAAAAGGCTATTCATGGAAATAACTAAAAAAAACTTCCCAAGCATGGGAAAAGAAAATGACGTTTGGATATGTGAGGCATACAGAACTCTAGGTACCTACAACCAAAACAGAGCTATACCCAGACATATAATAATCAAGATACCAGAAATTCAATATAAAAACAGAATATTAAAAGCCATCAGAGAAAAGAAACAAATCACCTATAAAAGAAAGCCCATCAAGATCATGGCAGACTTAACACAGACCATCAGATCAAGAAGAGCTTGGAGTGAAGTATTCCAAGCCCTGAAAGAAAATAACCTCCAGCCCAAGATTGATGTACCCTGCAAAACTGTCACTAGAAATTAATGGAGAAACAAGATGCTTCCATGACAAAGAGGAACTGGGGGAATTTGTGACCAACCACCAACCCAACCCTACAGAGAATACTGAAGGACATTCTAGATAGAAGGAAAAAAAAAATACCAGGATTTCAGGAACAGTGGCAGAAAGGCCTCAATGAACGGGGCAAGTGGCAGAATGAAGGAGAAAACTAGACAAACAATGGCAGAAAAATAGCATAGCAGAAATGAGGCAGAGAAGGTTGGCTGGCTATGATATCTAACATAGATGGCCTTGATACACTAAAAAAAATACAGGCAGAGTAGCTCAGGAGGTAGGGTCCATCAAAATGCTCTGTATAGGAAATATAATCAGCCTGAGAGAGGGTTTATGGACCAAAAATCAAATACAAGAAAGCATTGCTCTATGACACAAGGAAGAGAGAAATAGGGGCAACTCAACCACTACCTGCAGATAGGATGGAAAGACAGGATACTTATATGCAGTAGAGAACTCAGTTATAACAAAGGAAAACCTTAAGGCTTTTGTAGGTAAAGGATCAACTAAGATCAAGTCCAGGAGTGAGAAGGTTTGGAACCACTTAGGTAAATAGGTTGCCCCCCCAATCTAAAAACTGAGGGAGTTGGTGGGACCCAAAATGCCCAGTGCACCCTGTGGGAGTGAAAGGGGAGGAATAGTCTAAAAAATTAAGGCAAAGGATATTGTTAATAGTGTATCAGGATTTAAAACCCACATTACTCACACCGCTCAGTTTAGATGGATTATATTCTTTTCCAGTTTGTCTACTTGTACTAGATATGAGGGCACAGACAGCTATCCCCAAAATAGCAGGACATAGTACAGTCATTATCCTTAATTTTCTATTAACTTAATCTGAAGCCCTATATAACTTACACTGTCTTATTATGACTTATCTTATTTGAATCTGGTTTGTTAGATTGCTGTTTTGTATTGACTGATTTTATTTGAATCTGTTAAAATTGATAGTTTCAAGTTTGAGAGTATAGGCAACTACACTTTTTACCATGACTGATCTTAATTGAATCTGTTTTGTTAGTGTTGTAGTCAGGGGTTGTACACAGAATGATTAGAATCAGGACATGGAGTTTATAATATTATTTTTATGATGATCACCCAGAGTTAACACAAGAAAATGCAGGAAATCTATTCACAACACCAAAGACATAGAATATTTAATCAAGGGCCTAAATCCCACAGCAATGTCCCACATGAGCCCAGATAAAGACCCAGAGCTCATGAAAATGCCTCCTATGAGTCTAACTGGAGGTCTAGAGCCCACAAGAAGGACTGACACCAGTCTCTTTTATGGATCCGTGCTGGGAAGGCCCAAAGGTCAGCGGTGGAAACTACTAAGTCTATGCCAGCAGAGTGAAGGAGCTGTGTTGATAGGCTGAGGGTTCTATGCTGGACCTGAGAAGTCACACTCACAACAAACACTAGGGCTGTCCTGAAAAGCACCACAGCCATCTTCAGTGACATGGAGGCCCCGAGCTCCTCCGATGACAAGCACAGTTGAGTACATGCCAGGAAGCCAGTGTGACAAGTTCATCCTGGAGACCAAGCAGCACATGTCTTCCCCTCTGGAGCCAGGAAGCAATGCTTGCTGTGAGGACCAGAGCTTCTCCAGGAGAACCTAATGGCTTAAACAGCAACTTGTAGGAGACCTCACAATGCCTCAGTGCACTAATGCCTCAACACCCTTCCTTCTCCATGTCTCCATTTATGCTGGTAACTTTCCTCAAGTGAAACATCTACATTCAGCATCATGGAGATGTAATACAGCTGGCATTAAGTTGACCACCAGTTTTTAATCCATAACAGTTAGATTGCTGTTTTGTATTGACAGATCTTATTCAAAGCTGTTATGATAGATAGTATCAAGTCTGAGAGTATAGGCAACTACACTGAAGATGACAAGATTCACTAGGATACCCACTCTGCTTTAATTATTACCTGCCTTTGAAGTTTTACATTGTCTATAATGTTTTGTTTTTACTAATATTGTTATGTACTGCTATATCCAAATATGCCTGATGATATAGACAATTCTATTGAAGCTAACAAGAGACAACACAGTAATCATTGTAGATCACCTTGTACTGTGGTTTTATATGACTTTTTGGTTTTATGTTCTTATAGGAATTTGTTTTGTTTTGTCTTGCTATGTTTTGTTTTTCCCTCAAATACAGAAAGGATAGAAATACATGTAAAGACTCATTCATGCATAGCTGTTTACAGTCTCACTGTTTGAATGTCTACTTTGTATGATTTAATTTTGTAACTTGAGCAACTATTTCTAAGAGAACAATATGTAATTCATCAACTAGTGATTTCTTACTGTTTATATTTTTTTTTAAAAATTCTGCATCATTTCTATCCTTTTCCTGTTTTTTTCTCTTTAAATAAAAAAATACACATTTTCAAAATAGATACTGATGATTTTCTGGATTTCTTCAGGATCTGTTGTAATTTCACTCTTTTCATTTCTAATTGCATGGATTTGAGGCTTTTCTTTTTTTAAAATAAGTTTGGTTAAGGGTTTGTTAATTTTATTTACTGTTTCAAAAAACTACCTCTTTGATTCATTAATATTTTGTATTGTTTTCTTAACCTGAATAGCATTAATTTGTTTTCTGCTCTTTATAATTTCCTCCCTGTATGAACTTTGCACTTCACTTGCTCTTTATTTTTTTTCTAGAATCTTGAGGTTCAACATTGGGTTATTTGAGATCCCTCTGTTTCTCTGATATGGAAATTTATTGCTATAAATTTTCCTTGTAGGATTGCTTTAATTGCATCCTATAAGTTTTTGTACATTGCACTGGCGTTATCATTTAATTGTAGAAGCTGTCTAATTTCTTCTCTAATTTCATCTGTGATCCATTGTTTGCTCAAGACGGTGTTACTTAATTTCCATGTGTTTATAAAGTTCATGTGGCTTCTTTTGCAACTGACTTCCAATTTCATTGCACTATGGTCTGATAATATGCATGGGTTAATTCCAATTCCTTTGCATTTATTCAAGCATACTCTACAAGCTAGTATGTGGTCTATATTGGAGAACATCCTGTGTGCAGCTGAGAAGTATGTGTATTCTGATGTGGGGTGGAAAACTGTGTAGACATCTACTAAATCTATTTGTTAAAAAGTTTGTTTCATATCTGATATTTTGCCTTGTTTTTGCAAAGATAGTTGATCTATCTTTGGCTGTGGGGTATTGAGGCCCCCCATTTCAATTTTATTAGTGCTTATTTGATTTTTCATATCTATTAATATTTGTTTTATATAGTTAGGTATGTTAGTATTTGGTGCATGTTTTTTTATTGTTATCCCTTCTTCTTGGATCATTCCCTTAATGAGGATGTAGTGATCTTCTTTGCCTCTCCTAATCAGTCTTGACTTGAAATCCACTTTGACTGCACACAGAATAGCTACCTCTGCTTTTTTCCAGGTTCCCATCAAATGAAGTATTGTTTTCCATCCTTTGACTTTCACTCTATGAATTTGTTTTTGAGTTAAAGTGTGTCTTGTATGCAGTATATTGTTGGGTCTTGCTTCTTGATCCATTCTGCCAGTTTGTTTCTTTTGATTTGGTGAATGGAGACAGTTTACATTGATGGTTCTAACTCATATGTATTGACTTAGCCTTTTCATGTTATTTTCCTTTTGTTGGTTCCCTTTCTTTCCCTTATATTCAATTGCTTTTCTTATCTGGTAGATTTATTCTGTTGAGGCTTATGGAGTTGTGGTACTCATTATCTCTTTCTAGAATGCCTTTCAGAGCATTTTGGAGTACTGGTTGGTGGTCATGAATTTCTTCAGATATCCTTTGTTGTAGAAGTATCTTATTTCTCACATTTTAAAATTTGATTTCACATACTTTCAATAGAATTTTTAATCTCCTGCATATCTGACTAAATGCTTTATGGATTTCATTTCTTTCTTATGTTGGGCATTCTATCATTTTCCTAAGCTCCTCTATTTTTTTCTTTACCTGTATTTACTCTAGATTCACTAAACATATTATGCATTAGGTTCACCACCTCTGTAGTTATCTTAGAAATTATTTCTGATTTGATTTTTTTCTCATTCATATGCTTTGTTACATCCACTGTTACCATTTTAGAGAGTCCAGGTGGGTGGTTTTGAATTATTCCACCTCATTGCCCCCTGGGTTTGCCTCTGGCAATCTGGAAGTTTGGGGCTGCATCTTGCTTCTATGTCTTTGCAATTTCTCTCTCTGTGTGTCTTTTAAAGCTTAATTCCTGGGTTGATGCTTGTAAATTGCTTATGGTAGGTAGCATTATTGCAATTATTATATCAAGAACCCTTAGGAAATGACTACTTTTCAGAGATGTCTCCTATGTGTAGTTGGGCCCTTAGTTCCACTGAAATTCAGGCTGCTTCTCACTTCTGGCTGTGAGTTGGGACCTGAGTTATTCATCTTGTAACATTCTGGGTGTCTTACCAACGTGAACTCAGTTGTGCTTCTGACATCTATTTCTAATGGACTTTGATTATAAAGTCTTTTCTTGATTGCTACACACATACACATTTCCTTTTAAGCTTTATTAACTGATACCAAATCTTTGTAGTTAAGTGTTTGACTAACATGTGTGGGGCCCTGGATTTGATCTCCAAAGAATTGCTTGTGGAAGATTTAATTGAGCACTAGTTAGATAGATTATAGTGGACATACATTGGAAGCACAGATAGTTAAGAGGTTAGTTTAGGTATCAAGACTAAGACCTGAAGCATAACTTACTTATCACAATTCAAAAAAATAAATGGTGACATATTTCAGTGGTAGATTATTTGTCCAGCATGTACAAGGCACTGGGTTCCATCCCAATCTGAAAGGGGGTGAGGACAGATAAAAAGGAGGCAAAAGAGGAAGAGAAAAAAGAGGGAGAAAAAGGAGAAGGAGGAGGAGGAGGAGACGAACTAGTAGGAGGAGGAGAAGGAAGAGGAGGAGGAAGAAAAGGAAGAGAGGAAGAGAAGGAGAAGGAGGGGGGTTAGAAGAAAGAGCAAGAGAGTGAGAGAGAGAAAAAGAGGAAGTGATTTGAGATAAACTAAAAAGAAATTTGTTTGACCAGTGACATGATTGGAAAAAGAAGAAAAGAAAGGAGTAAAACATAGCTTAATGCTTTGAACATGAATTACCAAACAATGGAACCAGAAATATCCAAAAGATAAATCACTAAGAGGAGATTATAAGGGTGCCAAAGTTCAGTTCAATTTCAATTTCAGCTATTAAGTGCTGAAAATGTCAGTAGAATGTGCATCATTCTTTTCCCTTTGGTTTCTGAACAGAATAAGCATGAGGCTCTAGATTCTGAATTTATTCACATGGTAGCTGACTTTGGTGCAAAGGTTACAAACTATCAACTTATGCAGCAGCTCTAATTCCTATTTTATAGGCTAATAATTTTATTTGGCAAAAACCATGTTTTTAAATTTGATTTTGGATGTCTTGTATATTTAATTTTGAGTGTCTTTGATTTTGAATGTCTTTTGAATGTCTTGTAGGGTGTGATCTATTTGGTAAATTAGGGGTTATATAACTCCATATGTCTAGCAAGATTGGGCCTCAGGCAAGAGAGAAAATATAATCAAGTGCAATACATAAGTGAATAAACTCTGGCCCCATTTTGCCTGCTCTGGAATCCCCATCAAGCCATCAGAATTATGTGGACTCTGGAAAGTTACTTAACCTGAAATGGAAATTACTAGGAACTCAAGATGGTAAATCAGATGTTAACTATTCTCACTCTTAAAGCTTACTAAATCCATAAAGCAAAAGAAAAAATTCAGAATTCAGTCTTAAATATTTCCTAAATGAAATTGAGAGGCAAATAGAAAGCCCAAAAATAGTGGGAAAGGACAGGTGCAGAATGAAAAAGAAGGTGGGCAAATGCACAGGCATCTTGAAGTTTTTGATGACAGGATACTCAGAAAATTTTCATAATTTCTCTCTTGGTGAGTTTCTTGTTTGTGTGCAGGAATGCTATTAATTTTTGAGCACTGATTTTGTATCCAGTTATATTGCTGAATTTGTTTATTACCTCTAATAGTCTTTAAATGGAGTTTTTTGGGTCTTCTATATAGAGTATCATGTCATCTACAAATAGTGATAATTTAACTTCTTCTTTTCCTATCTTTATTCCCTTCATTTCTCTCTTTTGTCTGATTGTCCTCGCTAGTATTTCCAGAACTATATTGAATAGGAGTGGTGATAGTGGACATCCTTGTCTTGCTCCTGATTTTAGAGTGAAAGCTTTCAGTTTTTGTCCATTTAGTATAATGTTGGATGTTGGTTTGTCATATATGGCCTTTATAAGATTGAGGTAGACACTGTGTATTCCAAGTTTCTGAAGGGTTTTTATCATGAACATGTGTTGGACTTTATCAAAAGCTTTTTCTGAATCTATTGAGATGACCATGTGGCTTTTGTTTTTGGCTCTGTTGATGTAATGTATTATATTTATTGATTTGCATATGTTAAACCATCCCTACCCTCCTGGAATAAATTCCTCAAGTCGTGGTATATAATCTTCTTGATGATTTGCTGCATTCTATTTGCCAGTATTTTACTGAGAATCTTTGCATCAATGTTCATTTGTGAGACTGGCCTATAGTTCTCCTTTTTGGTTGGGTCTTTCTCTGGTTTTGGTATGAGAGTAACAATTGCTTCCAAGAATGATTTAAAGAGGATTGCTTCGTTTTTAATTTCATTGAAGAGTTTAAGGAGTATTGGTATCAAATCTTCTCTAAATTTTTTGTAGAATTTAGCCGTGAATCCATCAGGACCTGGCCTTTTCTTTGTTGGTAAGTTTTTAATCATGTTTTCAATTTCAATAGCTGATACAGGGTTATTCAAAATTGTTATACCTTTTGGTTGAGCTTTGGTAGTTCATATGTTTCTAGAAAGCTGTTCATTTCCTCTGTGTTTTCCACTCTGTGTGAGTAGAGTTTTTCCAAGTAGGTATTCATGATCTTTTGAATTTCTATGGGACCTGTAGTAATTTCCCTCTTTTCAGTCCTTATTGAATGAATTTGGGCTTTTTCTTTTTTTTGTTTTTCTTGATAAGGTTAGCTAGAGGTTTGTCAATTTTGTTTATTCTCTCAAAAAACCAGCTTTTTGATTCATTAATTCTTTGTATTGTTTTTTAGTTTCAAGTGCATTGATTTCTGCTCTGATATTTACAATTTCCTCTCTTCTATGAGGTTTAAGTTGCTCTTCTTTTTCTAGAAGCTTGAGATGAAGCATTAGGTTGTTTATTTGTGCTCAGTCTGTTTTCTTGATATGCATGGTTAATCCATTGCTGTCCAAGGTTCTGGGGGGAGGTGTGGGAACCAAAGATCAACAGCAATACTAGGTCCAGGAGGTGGGGAGTGAGTCCCCCCCAATGGCAGCAGTGGGACTGTGGGGGCATGCATCATGGGCTGGAGTTCCTAGGTTCTGAGATGGGTGGCCGAGACTGTGGGGACATGGGAAGGGTCTGGTTCTGGCCTGGCCTACCCGCACCACTGGCTGGCCCAGCATCCTGGGTCCTGCAAGGTAATCTGCCAGGAAGATGGAGGTTGTGGGAGAGGTCTGGGTCCAGCCTGGCCCCGTGAGTGGCCCTGGCTGGAGTTCCTGGGTCCCACAAGGTGGTCTGCCAGAAGGACAGGGGTCACAGCAAGGGCCCAGGTCTAGGCCAGCCCCATGCTCATCTCTGGCTGGAGTTTCTGTCCCACCAGGTGGTCTGCCAGGAAGGCGAGGGTCAGGGGAGGAGCCCAGGTCTAGCCTGGCCCTGCGGGTGCCACTGGCTAAAGTTCCCAGGTCCCGTGAGGTGGTCTGCCGGGAAAGCAGGGGTCGTGAGGGGATCCCAGGCCTAGCCTGGCCCCATGCGCACTGTTGGCTGGAATTCTTGGGTCCTGCGAGGTGGTCTGCCAGGACGGTGGGGGTCGCAGGAGGCCAAAATAATTTTTATGCCACAGTGGCATATTTTAGACTCATTTCATTGCATTTTGTTAAAGTTTTACAAAGTTGAAAAGTACCTCTTGTTAATGATAAAAAGGAGTATGAGATTGAGATTTTTAGTGTTTTCAACAGTTTCTATTGGGGATTAACTAGTTATTAGTTGGCCCCTGAACTGAGTTCTAAAACTATTGCAATATTATAAGAAGCTAAATGGACAAGACTCATTCTGATTCCACCTTGATTCTTTGAAATTTTCTATGGATTAAAAAAAAAATCAGTAGCAGGCAAAGACTACCTGGTCAAGAAGATAGGAAGACAAGAGATGAGTTCTGAAATGTTCGGCATAAAAGACATGAGCCCCAGGGAACTACCATAGTCACAACCCAAGCTAGAAACTTCCTAGTCTGCAAAGCCAAAGCAGACAGTCACAAGGAGCAGGGAACTGGAACAAAGGAGCCTGTAAAATTTCCTCAGTAGAAAGAAAAAGACTCTAGATTTTTCTAGGAAATATATTAAAATATCTTTTGTGATCCCTCTTTATTGATGAACTTTATTGTCATTAGACTTTTTTATTTCAAGGTTTATAGTATCATTACCAAACTGCAATCCAAAGTTCTCATTTAAATTTTCATTACCATCTATAAGTTCTGCCTTTTCTGCTGGTTAACTTCTTAGGCAGTTTCCCAACTTTTGGCCATTGGAACTATTTTTATAAAATAATCAAACCCTATTCCCAGACTCTTTCCCGGTGTTTTGCATAGCTCTTCGTCCTGATAGGTTGGTGGCTGATTTTCATAACCTACCTTGTGCCTCTCAAACTGTCTCTGAACATGGACATCCCTTCCACCTGCTTCCTTCTCCTATTTCTTCCCACTATTTCCCTCCTTCACAGGAGAGTCACCTACTCCTCTTTCTCTATCAACTCCCAATTTTCCCAATAGCAGGTGTCCAAAAAGTCTTTGATAACCTTCCTCTTTATAAATTTTAAGCTAAACAAAGAATTAACTCTAGGAGAGCTGAGGCCACAGCTGGAAACAAAGGCAGCTTGGAAAGTAGGAAGTTGAATTTGAATTTTTGATTAAGTTGAAAGGCTTTTAGTAAATTACATTTAAAATATCTAATTCATGCCCTGCAAAAGAGCCAACAGACTTAGAAGGTAGAGTAATATTCCTGTCACAGTCAATATTGTTGGACATGGATGGGATATATTAATCTCAGTCCCTTTCCCTCCATCTTTGGCAGGAGGCTGTTTATGTATGGTCCACAGGCTTCCTAACCCAGTGAGAAGTGGACTCTTGAGAAAAGCAACCAGACTTGTTCACAGAATCCATGATCTCAGCATGAGACTTTTCCCTTGGGTGTAACTTTCCAAACAGTTCACATTTTTCTCATGGTTTTAGGAAACAAACAAACTCAAGCATGTTTATTTCTTGGGTAATATTCTAGCATCATAGGAAATGGAAAGTAGGAAATGAATAATTTCATTCAACTTGACCTCAACTTTCAGGATAGGAAAAAAAGAATGGACTCTTTCCAAGACAGTTCTACTTTGGGGAGATAATCGAGAGTTCCTAACCTGATCTGACAGGTACAATTTTTATATTGCATATTAGGTATGATCTGTGAATTATTTGCAGTTCTGAGGATGGAATCTAGGGCCACATTCTACCATTGAGCCGCACCCTTAACCTATGCATTTTTATTGAGGAAATGTTTTATTTGAAAATTATTTGAAGAAGTTAATATCTGAAAACCAGTCTCAGTTTTTTCTCATTATTATTTCTGATACTCCATCAAGGTGAATCTCTGATGTTCCACATGTTGGGGGAAATTAAAGTGAAAAGGGATTAATTGTTTGCTTTCAATGTATTTAGATAGTCAATCTCAATTCATTTAAAAAAAAGTACAACTGTGAAAACACGTAAGTCAGTATCCAGAATGTGGATAATTGTGCAAGTAGAAGATTAAGTGGAAAATGAAGTTAGTAAAAAAAGAGAAGAAAAGGATGCAATGGTGAGAAACAGGTCATTGAAATCACATTTTCATGCTGCTAACTCAGTCTGAGGCAGAAATTCATTTTCATTTTGTTAAATTTTCCATGTTTATTGGCATTTAGATGTTTGAATGCATATATGTTCTATTTCATTGTCATGAGAATGATATTTGTCATTTCATTAGATGTCTGACTCTGAAGGAATATATATTCTGCATACTATTATAGATATAAGCATGCTATTTATCAAAGCAATATGTTGAAAATTTCCGAAGAGAATTTATCTTCTTTACATGATAGAAAAAGCATGGATGGAGGAACCCCAGTTGAATGTGTCTTGGACCACTGATAGCTGCCATACTTTCTTACTTCCCAGCTGGATTGTGTGCAATGGAGTGCACTTCAGGGACAGAACTGACTTCCTCATGATGATCTGCTTTAATCACCATATTCATAAATCAACAAATCAAAGTTCAGACTTCATCTGCCTGACCCAGCTACACTCTCCCTAGAATTCTCTCTTGTGGAAGATTCATGAGAGAGAAATTGAGAAGAGACCCTGGCCAGCATGGCCTCCAGAAGCCTATCCATTCTCCTCAACCTCAGCGGTGCAAAACTAAGGGCCCAAAGAAATAGGGATTCTCACATTTTCACTCTGTCCTCTAGATATAGTTTCTGATGGCTGCTGTGCCTAATTACCTCAGACTTCCCACAAATTTATTATCTCACAGTTCTACAGACCAGAAGTTTTGGAGAGGTTTTATTAGAGCTTGAGTTTCTTAAACTTCTGCTCTCTACTTATCCTGACACCTCCTATTTTAAGTAATTCGTGGTTTCATCTGGCCCAATGAGATAAGTATTGATATAGGGGAAAGAAACTCCCAACCTACTGGATGGCTGGTACAAGTTTGTGTTTTCTAAAATCAAAGAATAAATTTTAGGAACAACAGAGGTTAAGAGTAGAATATATTTATTGAGAGAAAGAAAGGTTCTGTCTGAGAAAGAAGAAGGAGTCCTGATTTGGTTGCCAAAGAGAGTCTTCTCTGGAGTTTTTACAGAGCAAAACCACAAGGTGGGGTGGGCCCAGGGTGGGAGAAAATGGGAACTTACAAGGTGGGCATGAGGTGGGACAGAACTATAGTCAAACAATAAGATTAGAGTATAATTGCTCGGGTAAAATTGATTAAATCAGGAGCAAATGGGAAAGCAAGTCTCATAGCAAGTGGGCATGAATATAGAGCCAGGTCTTTGTCTGTAAGGGGTTGGGTTAGTGACTCCTGGCTTCCTCAGGGTGATAGAGACCTACTTAGAACATCAATCTCAGATGTTTATCCTTAGGATGTGGGTGAATTTGTTTGATATTTTGTCTTGAGTCTGGCCTGCCTCAGGAAGTGTCGGTCTCTCCCGCAACTGCAAAGTACCTGGTCTTCCACACTGGTTTCTTTAAGGGCCCAGTCCTGTCTGACTGCCTATAATATTTCTATCTTACTCAGTTGCTGGAACACTAGGATAATTTTCTCATTTTAAAACCTGTTTATCAACAATTTTCATTTCTCTTTCTATGTGACCTAACATATTCACAGGTTCTAGAGATTTGGATGTGACTATCTTTTTTTTTTTTTTAGACAGGATCTTGTTATGCTACTCAGGCTGGCCTTGAGCTCACTTGGTAGCCCTGGCTGGTCTCAAACTCACAATGATCCTCTTGCCTCAGTCTCCTGAGTACTGGGATTACAAGTATAAGCCGCCATGCCTACCTAATGGATTTGATTATCTTTTCAGGAGTGTTATTTTGCCTTTCATACCTGCTAAACTGAAGTTTGTGTACAGAGCAATTTTTATGATAAAATTGGAATTTTAATTCTGGAAAGTTTTAACTTCCTCTGTATCCTCTAACCTCATATGACAAACTACCTGGGATTTTTTTCTTACTGCTGTATGAAAGAGAAGATAGTAAAACGTCTACCTTGATTATAATTCATGGACAATATAATAATAGCTTGCCTTTTAGTACAGTTTAGAAATTTTAGACATCACAATAAAGAAATATGATTTTATTCGTACACTTTTTTAAATGATAGATTTGCAAATAAAAACTATCCAGGGCATGCTATAAATGTTTACTAGAGTATAACACTCAATTCAATTAGTTTCAATTAACTTTAGTGTGCTGAACTAGCGAGTGTCTTCGATGTATAATTTTTACTAGATTCAAAAGTAATGTTAAAAGTTTAGAATTCAGGTTCCCTGCTTTTTTCTGCTTCTCAGCATTCACTGTCTGAAGCAAAATTATAAGGGATCCTTGAGCCCAGTGAATGTGACTCAAGATCAAGCATTGATGTCTTAACACAGCAACCTCTTGAGCCTGGGCATTAGTACTAATGTTCTGGCAGGGAGCTTTAAGTCAGCACATTTAAACTCCAGGAGCTTCAAGAACTTTCTGGGAAGAAAGAGGAAACACGTAAGAAAAGAGAAACTCAAAAGATGAGAAAAACATCTGGGTTATTTCAGGCTAAACCTGAAGACTTAAAGAATTAGTGAAAATTTAATTTGTGACCATAATTGGAAATCTTTTATTGTTTGAATTTCAAAATAAGTTTGATAAGGTTGAAACTATAGCAAAAACTTTTCTTAAAAAATTAACACCATTCATTTTGCTGAACTCCGGAATAGGCAAGGAGAGGAGGGGAGTTTTGTTACAGGGAGAATTTTTTTCCAAAAATCAATCTGTCTTAATCTTGTCCAGTCCTGTCCCCTCAGTTGCTACAAAATCCTGTATCTCCCACCCTTGGTTTTGCCTGAAGATTTTGCTGGGTGGAAAAAAAGGAAGAAAGTATAGCATTCAGAACCAAATCTACTCTGCTGTCAAACCATCAGTTTTGATGTGCACCCCCACATGATCAGACCAGCCCTCCTGTATTTCTCTACCCCATGCTCTTTGAAAGCCCATTGGTTATGCTGCATAAAAGATTTGATCTAGGTGAACTGGCCCATTATCATTCTCTTTGGTGACTCTCCTACGTTTCCTTTATTACTGACACTCTGCCTATGGACAGAACAATCAGACCTCTCTGTATAGCTGCCTTCCCCTGTCAGGACTCCCGGTCACTACTGTGACTTCTAGGGAAGGGTGGGAGCGGGGAGTGGAAGTAAGTTAAAATGATCAAGATGCAATATGTCAAAAATCTCTTAGAGTTAATAATGAACTTCATCACCATAGCAGGATATACAAGAATCATTAGTATTTGTGTACACCAACAATGAACAAAATGAGAAGGCAACTATGAAACTAATATCATTCATGGTAAATGAAATATCTAGGAATTAACCTAAGTGAGGAAGTGAAAGACCTCTGTAAAGAAGACTACAGAACTCTTAAAAGAAAATTAGAAGACGACATCAGAAACGGAAAGATGTCCTCTATTCCTGGACAGGCAGAATCAATACCGTCAAAATGGCTATACTCTCAAAACTGGTACACAGTGCAGTCCCAATCAAAATACTATCAATGACATACTTTACAGAGCTAAAAAATTCTAACATTCCTGTGGAGCCAAAAGAGATCCAGGACAGCAAAAGCAATTTTGGCAACAAGAGCAAAGCAGAAGGCATAGCAATACCTGACTTCAAATTATACTACCAAGCAGTAGTGGTAAAAATGGCATGGTACTGGAACAAACTCAGATACATGGATCAGAGAAGCTTTCCCAGACACATTCAGCTATTTCATCTTTAACAAAGGGGCCAAAAGCATATGCTGGAGGAAAGATAGCCTGTTCAACAAATGGCACTAGGAAAACTAGTTATCTGTGTGCAGAAGATTGAAACTGGACCTTTATTTCTCACCATATACTAAATTAAAATCAAAATGGATCAAATATCTAAACATTAAAACAGAAACATTAAACCTACTGGAAGATAAAATAGGTAAAGCACTTGAAGACATATGTGTACGACGGCATTTTCTAAACAATCTCAATTGCACAAGAAGTAGCAAGATACGACAAATGAAAATAGACTAAAAAGTTTCTATACAGCAAAAGAATCAATCAGGAAAGTGAACAGACAGCCTACAGAATGGGAAAAAAATTCTTCCTAGCTACTCCTCAGACAGAGGACTAATATCTAGAGCACAATGAGCTTAAAATAGTTAAACCACCTAAAATTAAAGACTCAGTCAAGAAACAGGCAAGAGAAATGAAATATTTCACAGAGAAAGAAATGTAAATGGTCAACAAATATATATGTGAAAAACAGCTCAACATCTCTGGCTATTAATGAAATGTAAATTAAATCAACCTTAAAATTCCACCTTATTCCAGAAAGAATGGCAAGAATTAGGAAATCAAACAATAACAAATGCTACGGAGGCCTCCTGCATTGTTAGTGGGAATACAAACTAGTACAAACATTCTAGAACTCAGTATGGAGATTTCTCAGAAAACTGCAATGAGAAATTCCATATGATTTAGTAATCTCTCTTCTAAGTATTTTGCCTAAAAAGCTCAATCATTATAGTACAGTGATACATGCATACCAATGTTTATAGCAACACGATAGCTAAATCCTGGAAACAACCTTTATACATGTCAACAGAGGATTAAGCAAAGAAAATGTGGCATCTGTATATTACAGAATACTACTCTGCTATAAACAGTGATGCATTTGAGATTTGTAGGAAAATGGATATACCTGGAAAATATAATATTGAGTGAAAT
Source organism: Dolichotis patagonum (assembly GCA_004027295.1). NCBI lineage: Eukaryota > Metazoa > Chordata > Mammalia > Rodentia > Caviidae > Dolichotis > Dolichotis patagonum. The sequence continues at coordinate 24,594 of PVJX010009902.1, forward strand.
AAGCCAGACACACAAGCTTAAATATTGTGTAGTATCTCTCATTCAAGTGAGGCAAAGTACAAAGAGAATAGTAGAGAATAATAAAGTATAGGTGGAAGGAATCAATGAGATGGATCTATTGCAATAGGGAAGTGGTCCAAGGGAAAAAGCATGAGGGGTGAATAGAATAAAGATATGCCATGTACAGGAACCTAATGACCTTAATGAATGTAAATATTATAGGCCATAATATGAGCTGAGATTAATAATATCAACAAGAATGAAAAATGGGATGGTGAATTAGAGGAGAAAGGAGAGAGGAGGAGAAAGAGATTAAAAAAAAGGAACAAGCTGAAGTATGCACAGTATGAACCACTCCCAGGATAACTGACTATAAACAGCATGAGCTGCAAATTTGTACTAATATCGCAAGAAATTAAAACTTTAAAAAGAGGCAATATGTACTTGTATCAATTCCCCAAGATGAATGTAATTATTATATATTACAAATATATACTACTAATAAAAACATAGTACAGAGAATTTTTTATTACAGTGGTTCTCAAGCTCACGTGTACACCAGAATCTTCTGTTAAAAACAGGTCACCGAATTCCATCTCCAGTTGCTGCTTCAGTAGGTCATGGGTGAGTTCTGAGAATCTGAACTTCTTAAAAGTTTCCCAGGTGCTGCTGCCGCAGGGAGCCACATCTTAGGAACCACCTACCAGATTGCCACACACATGAACCCATCACCTAGATTTAACAAATGTTCCCTTTTTGCTGTATTTGTGTTAGGTCCTTTTTCTTTGATAAGAAATTAAATGTTATAGGCACATTGATTGCTTCTCTCTCAATCCTCTTGTTTCATCTTTTCCCAGATGATGGCCAATTCTTTTCAAAAGTGTCCTCTCTGGATACAATGCACCTCTGCTTGGCTGGGTTTTCTACTGTTTTAAGTTAGATCTGATTCCCTATTTGCAGCTTGACTTTTTAATTTTCATCTTGCAGCATTTTTTATTCTAGAGCATCCACTACTCTTAATTTTTCTGTCCCTGCTGGGTCACAGAATATTACAGAATGTGCATTAAACTTGCATTAGGAGAAACAGAATTAGGTTTTTACTGTGAGCAAGACGTCTCTCACCAGGCAAAACCTGTTCATTCTATTAATTAAAGTGTAGGCAGAGAGAGCAAAAATCAGTATCAGAGCTCCTGTAGGAAACTCCCCAAGTAGACTGTCAATAAATCCCATGCATAGAACTTTGAAAAACTGTAAGTTTTGATGCTTAAGGGCAGAGCCACCTATGGGTCTGGAATCCTAGCTACAAAGCCAGCATCAATAGGTAAAAGTGACACAATGCATTGAGGAGAAAACTATTCAAGATTGCTAATTAAGGGCTCTCACTCAAGCTAAGCCAACACCATACATATGAGGCTTCAAATAAGTGGAACACAGGAACTTTATAATTTGGGTATTCCAAAACTAAGTGGCTTGAACTTATATAAGCTTGAACTTATATAAACTTGAACTTATATTAAAATTACTTAAATGGCCCAAAGTACTTACATCTACTTAGGAATTTCTTTTACTTTATTTATAGAATGAACATTAATTAGAACATATAAAACTTGACCTGAACTGGCCCAGTTAATGCCCACCCATTAAACATGGGTAGCAGGGGTGCCCTTCTCCAAGCCTGCTTCTTCTGCAACCCACACAGCTGTAGATGTTTTCCAGGGGGAAGGTGAGAGGATGAGAAAAATAAAAAGATGAAAGCTGACATCAGGTGGAGACTTTTCCGATGGAAGGAAAGGAATTGCCCCCTAACTATAGGGGCATTTATTTATACATTTAACAACAAAAGGTCACGTGACACCCTATTGCTTATCAGTCTGCATGTGTGGCAACCTAGGAGCCTGAATTTTGGGGCCCAAAGTCACTCATTTCTGTGGCTCACCTGGGCAGTCTTTGTTTTCTGACCTGGCTGGCCCTCTCCCATAGGTGTGGTGAATTTCCAGCTTCAACAACTCCCAACACTCTTCTCATTGTGTGCTCCCACTTTTTCTCTCTTAACATCTTTGCCAAACTTTCCTGTGCACACTGCTCTTGTTTCTTTGGTCTTCTTTCCCTTTTAGGTAGGCAATTCTGCTGGCTCCTCTTAGTTGGCATGGGCACCTGCCAGCTGCTGTGGATGGGTAAGAATTTCATTTATTGTTTATTTTCCTTTTATTTATTAGGAAAACATCTTGTAGTCTAGTTCTCTCCCAACCCATTCTCATCGTCCCTGGGTTGGCTGGCTGTTTAGCTGGCTTACTGACCAATGGGACACCCCGCCTTTCCTATGCTTCTGCAACTCATTGGAAAATAGGAAGTCTGTAGTACATACTGGACACCCAAGTCCTATTGAAATTTATTTCAGGGAAAGGTTAATCCTACTGAGGAGATCTGATGGTAAATTACTTTAATAAGTGTAAAATCAAATAGAAGCACAGTGTTTGCTTATTCATGTATATTATTTACATGTACCTATTTGTGTGAGATTGACAGAATATTTATAACCATCAAACAGTTCTATCATTATTTCTTCTATATCAAAGAGAAGCAATCAGAGTGCAGATTAAACAAAAACAATCTAAATACACACATGTGCATATGTTTGTAGTCTTAAGGATAAAAAAATCATTTTAACAGCCATAGCAAAGGTAGATTTAGTTACTTGAAATAGATATTTTGGGTTCTTTTCTCATCCTACCACTGATGTGTATTATAATATGTTCCCATAAAATATTGCATTTGTAAAGTACTTTATTCTAGAACTTTTGCGAACAAAGAAAGTAAAGGGAACTTATTAGAGACTTAGAAGTCCTAAAAATGATGAGGCTAGTTTGGACTAGTTTCAAGAAAAAAATGCTGGGAATGCATAGCTTTTTAAAACAACAGTTATATATGAATGTGCTTCTGCTATTTTTTTCCATTTTTATATCTAGTATCTGAGCCATATAAACAGGAACTTTAAAATTAGTGACAAAAGAGGAAAACTGATTTGTGTTTTATGATAACATTATTTTCCTTTGCATTGAATCAGGTTATTAATATCAGTGTTTTTCCAAGATGGCTTTCCAAGTGATCATCCATCCTGAGTGGATTGTTATAAATGAAACATAAAAGTAAATGAACACAGTGAACATAGAGTTCTATAAAGCATCCAACACTGGGGAAATGCAAAATGTTTAAGTGTTTAGAAACTAGAAATCTTTCAGTGTAGGAATGTCAAATTGTAGGTGAATGGAATTTAAATTAATATACATTACTGCCATGCACACTTGGGCATATATTGCTACAATCAATAAACATGATCACTTTGCCTGTGAAACAGATATAAATTCTGTCTCCATATTTTGTAACTATTCACTAGTGATACACAGCCTTGTTGCCATTACTACTATAATCTTCATCTCCCTCTCATTTTTTTACTTCCTAAAATGAAATGAGAATACTTTTTTCAAATTTTAATCAAGCATCTCTTAAAATGTGAAAAATATATTCATATTTTAAATCATAGTCTATAAAGTAGTGAATTTCAATTCAGCTCATTACTTGGTGCTAAATCCTTTCTATTCTGTCTTCCAAGAAGTTTCATGTTACTTTTCTCTCGTGTTTCAACCCTTCCTTCATCGCCTTTCCTTCTTTTCATTCTGGATTCCTATGTTCAGGCACTTTACTAGTTCTAGCAATAATGCTCATTTGTTGGGCATTATAAATGTAGCACTTGGTGAATAGAATTTGGACATAGCCTGAAGGAACGTAGTTTTGTGCTTCTGGAGATTTTGTCATTTTCTGTACTATGGACAAAAGCATACTCCATCAAAGTCAGTATGTGAAGTTAACCACCACATATCATACCATAAATCCAGCCCTTAGATAACTAATAAGAGTGATCATACATATCAAACTGAAAATCAATGGGCATAAATTAAGTACAATATTTTAAATCTTTTCACTGCTTGTTAACCTGGGCTCATATTATTCCAAGCTGATATGAAACCATCTTATTTTAAAGGCATCGAAATATGTCCATCCTTTTGTCTGCAACCTCTACGCTGTGTTAAGATACTGTGAGGGGTATGTTAAGTGCATCAAGGATGATCAATGAATGTGCACAGATAATGAAGCAAAGAAAGGATACAGAAAACAGTAAAATTGATTACTTTGCCTAGGGTGATCTGAGAGACATTATCAGGTCTTGAAAGGAGTTAGAGACAGAGCAAGCAGGATGAGAGACATCCTAGGAGTTGTGGTCCCACTGTGAGCACCATCTGAAAGACTCCCGGGCAGCCAGACTGACTGGATCTCTGAGCAGGGGTAGAAGAAACAAAGAGCCCTGAGTTTGGCAGAAGCCTGTAATACAACTGAATGGTGCTTAAGAAGATTAATCTGGTGATAGATTGTTCTCAGGACCTCATTCTGGGATTTAATAACAAGTGATAAATTCTGTCAGAATTAACTCATCCCTCTTTTTTCTCACCTCTGGTGTTGAACAGTTGGTTAATAGCTTTTGAATAATAATCCCTCTCTGGTTAAAATTATAAAATTTTCACTGGGCATAAAGGTGGCTTTGACACAATTTGGTCATTCTTTCTGGAGAGGAAATGGATACTGGCCACCAGATCTGTGAGGTCTCAGAATTTCTGAAATCTAACCATTTCTTCTGTGACTCCTCCTATGAGAATGTCTCCCATGTCCATTAGACTTGGTGTTTAACTTTGTTTCTCGAATACTCCCAGAGAAAGAGTCATTCCATTTCTTAGATTCCTGATGAGACCCCACAGGCTCATTTTTCACTCCCTTTCCTCTGGAAAACTTTTCTTCTGGTTTGAACTTTACTCCTAAAGACTTCTTACTAGTTTGCCCAATTAAATGTGATTATTCCTTTACTGTATGTCCCTTCAGCTGCTAGTAATGAAATATAATGCTTCCTTTTTCTGCCTTTTCAAGGGAAGGATCAGTTACATAAAAGTATGAAGCCTTAAGTTTATTTGTGAATTGTCAATGATTAGTTATCAAAAATTATTTTTAAAGGGAAGTGTTTTGTAATCATATATTACCTATTTGTTCTTCCTTTTATAATCAAGTCTATTTAATATAATTTTTCTTGATGCTGAAAGGCACCATGATAAAAAGATAAAAAGTCCTCCCAGCATTGTTCCCATTTTATTTGTGAGCAATATCATACTTTGGTTTCTGGAAAAAAAAAAAAAAAGCGGGACGAGCGAGTCATCATCCTTCCCTCTGCCTCAATCTCTCTTTGTATCTGTTCCAATAGTAAATCCTGTTGATTTTTTTCCCAACATGCTCCTAGAATCTGACCAATTCTTACAGACTCCACTCTTTCCATTTGGGTCCAAGGCTCTATCATCTCTTGCCTGGCTCCTTACAACCTCTAGCCAGCTTTGCTGCCTCTGTCATGATCCTCCCGTGGTGTGTTCTCAGTATGGAGGCAAAACCATGCTTCCAAAAGCAAGTTAGTTCATCTTACACCTCTGTTCCAAACCCTGGAATGACTTCTTTCTCTTTATCATGATGAAAGACAAAGTCTTTAAAACATTAAGAATTGTGACATTTCCTAACTTCTGTTTTCATTGTTCAGAACCTGTCTTCCATTTTCAAATTCATTCAGAGTCAAGATCCTCAGATAAGTGATAGCTTGATAAGGCATAGTTGGGTATTAATTTGTACTTGATATATTGCTTTGTAGGGACACTTACCATTTTATTTTTCACTTTTTGCCTCTGTAGCTGGACTCTTTGCTCTTTAAATAACCGTTATCTCTCCACAATTTTCACATTGTGGATACTGATTTACTTGCCTCTGCTGACAAAGGAACCTCACTCATTGGAAGGGTGAAAATGAATGATAGAATCAAGGATCCACTGGGCTATATGAAGCTTATGATGATCAGGCTTTTATACATTTGGAAAGCTATTTATGTTTTAGTTTTCCATTGACATTAATTCATCCAAATCTGAATTTGAGCATCTTTTCTACTCATTTGGTGCTAAAGCTTACCTTCCTTCCAGGAAAAAGAAATTAATTGGTAAATCACCATGCCTTATACTCATGAAAGTTTGTAAGTGCTATTTTCCGCATCTTAAAAATCACATGACAGTGGCTTGAGTGAGTGGCAGGCACCCCAGGGAGAAACCAGACAGCCTCTCTTGAGAGATCCGAGCCATGTTGGAACTTAGGGAGCTGGGAAAGGAAGCAACCCGCTTGCTTCCCTGGTAAGCAGCCCTGAGCCTACTGGTGTGCAGGCTAAGAATCAAACAGCCCACCCCCCAACCCCCGCCATTAGCAAATGGGAGCCAGAGGTCTGAGCATGTCTTGGGAGGTTGATCATATGCAATATAGCAAATATGGGGGATTTCCTTCTACCATCTCTTTGAAGGCAAATATTGTTATCACTGTTTTGCTTTGTTCTGATTAACTGTATTGCTCTATTCAATATTCTGTTTTGGTAAGTTCTATAATGTTCTATATTTGGTTTGGTTTTGCTATACCTGATTGAAGGGACAACTATTGTGAAATAGCAAGATATACTATGGTACCTATTACTGTTATCCCGGTAACCTGCTGTGACATTCTGTACCAATTTTGCTGCATTGTCTTGGTTGGCTTTGTTCTGCTTATTCTGTTGTATTTTACAACCTTCAAAATAATAAAAAAAAATTTTAAAAACCCACATGACAATCCTCAGCCCAACCCATATTTTGACTAAATTTTTCAAATCTAAAATCCGTATTTAAAAAAGAGAGCTAAATTGTGTTACTTTAAAAAAAAAAGAAAAGAAAATATGTGTGTGTGTTTGTGTCTATAAGAGAGAAAGACTGAGAGACAGCAAACAGAGTGTGTGCATGCTACGGGACAACAAAAAACACGAAACGAGGAGTTAGGAATTCTAGTTTCTAATCTTGACTTTGATACGAATCTGCCATAACATGAATAGAATACTCCAAGATATAGAATATCTTTGTTTTCAGCTCTTCAACTACAAAGTCCATGGACTGAATCAAATCAATGATAGAAAATACATATGTACTTACATGCTTATGCCCATAGTAGTTATGACCTGTCAGTTCTCTTAGCTACCAAATATTTGTCATCTGAATCACTATTAACACTCTGGTAGTCACTATCAAGCAGTTGAAGATGTGTTATGAAACAAAAACAATTTTTAGGGGATTTGATTCTATTATTCTTTACAACTGTAGAGATGATAGTTTTTATGTTAACAAGGCTTTTTTTACTAAAATAAATTCCTTAGAAATGTATTGCCTAGCAAATATACAATATGCATCATAAATATCAGCTATTGACTCTTATGTACTAATTTATAGTTATATATTGTGTCCATAAACATTAGGTTGTAGATTTGTTCATGAAAACAATCTTGTAGGATGAACATTTTTATCTTAACTGTTAAGGCATAGACTTACTAACTTTCTCATGATTACATTTCTAAATTTAAAATATTTTAAAATTTAGTATTTATTATCTGTAAGTTTAGCAATTTGACATTATCCAAGTACTAGGGTGAAAAAGAAATTTTTCATACATTGCCGGTGGGAATGCAAAACATTATAATCCCTTTGAAGAATTTCAGAACAGCTCAGAAAAAAACTATTCACTTCATGACCCAGAAATTCAACTGCTAGGAATTTACCCTTTATGTATGGCTCTCTCAATATCACAGAAAACAAATTTAAAATAATATATGCACAAATTCATTGTGCCTTATTTCTAATTGTAACTTTAAATAACTATGCATAAAAATTGGTTAAGTAAAAATAGTTGTCAATAGCTGTAAAAGAAAGAAAAAAATCTCTGTGAATTGATATGGCATCATTTCTGGGATATATTAACTGGGGAAAAAAGCAAGAAACAAAGCAATATATATCTTTGTATAACTATCTATAAATATATAGATATCTAAAGATATATCTATAGATAGATAGATATAGTATGTTGGTTCTGTGCAAGAGGACAAACAGTGTATATAGGAACACATGCTATTTATCTACCTTGAAATCTGTCTATAGTGAGAACAAAATAGAGATGATCTGAGCTAAGACATCATTAACCATTCCTTTTTACATATTTTTAAGTTGTGAAACATCTCAATTTTATATTTTTTCAAAAACCAAAAGGAAAGCTATGAAAAAATTAAGTATGAAAGCAGAATACAGATAAAAACAAATTTAAGAAGTATATGAAATTAATAACTTGTCCACACAGATAATAATTAATTCAAGGGGCTTCTAAGAACATGCTCTAAATTGTACCTTTGCATAGGATGTCTTGGTTACTTTTCTCATTGCTGAGACAAAATACCTGATGTCCAAAATGAAGGAATAAAAGGTTTATTTATCTTATGGTCTTTTGTAGATTTCAGTCCATACTCAGCTAGTTCCAAGACAGGGTGGCATGGCTGAGGGGCAACCTGCTTGGCAGCTGCAAACAGCAAGAGCAAAAGGGCAAAAGAGCAAAAAAATATGCCTTCTTCTTTCTCCTATATTCTATGCCAGCTCTGTCCCTGGATGAGTGCAGCACTCACACCACCAATTTCAATGCTAGAAAATGAACCAATCACAAACGCTAGATTCAGCCACCTCTGTGACTGCATGAGGCTTAGAGGGCCACCTAGACACAAACCATAACAGATATATAAGGACATAGCAAATAATCTTATAATTTTACTTACTAGGTTTGTAACTGGAGGTAGTATTTGTTTTATAGTTCTGGAGGTATTTCCTGTATTTGTTAAGGTATAACTATTCAGTAAATATCACAAAAACCAAGGGTAATTTCAGAAGAAGAAGATAATGAAAAAGAGGTCTATAGTGCTAGATTTCAATTATTGGATATATATATATATATATATATATATATATTCTTCAATATATATATATTGAGGCAAGGAAAGTACAAGGTGAGTTTGGAACATCTTGTGACAGGAAATAACAAAGTGCTCAGAGAAGAATGGGGCCAAGTCAAAAGGACCCAGGACCCACCATCTACCAGCTGACCAAACTTGGGACAATTTCAACATCAAGAAAAAAAAATGATGAATTTAAAAATTTTTAAAAAATGAATCATGAATTTTTGGTGGTATGAGGAGAGAGAGAGGAAGGAAAATAACCTTCTTGGCAGTATAATGACAGCTAATGACTGTGAAAGGAATGGTAAGATTAGAAAATCATCATTTTGTAACATTCCATGTAATAACTGGTTTGGGCATAGATTATTAATAAATGATCAAGCCACTGGAGTACACACCTGAGGTGCAGGATTGTTACATGACCTCAAATGGTCATACCCTAAATTGTTTACTAGTTACCAAATTAAAAATGGACCATTATTATGAAAAGTGCCAGAATGAATGAGGCAGCTTGTTACCATGGTGTTCAGTGCTTGCAGATATGAAGCTGTTTTCAAGACTTAGCTATTCTAAACTGTGCTGCTACAAACATGGGTGTGCACACAGTGCTGAAGTATGATGCTTTTAATTATTTTGGGAAGATACCAAGAAGTGGAATAGCTGGGGCAAATGGGACTGTAGTTCTGGTTTTTTGAGGAATCGCCACATTGATTTCCAAAGAAAGTGATATTTTCATTTTTAATTTGTCATCCATCCTATATTTTTATTTACTAAGTCTGGAAAACCTATACAGCCCATCAGTTATTGATGGTTAAATTAGGATCTGGGCCTGAAAGAAAAGGTGAGAGAAATTGTGGGTTGGTTATCATAAGTAACAAATCCTGAGGTACTAAAATATTTATTTGGCAGATTGCATTTCTGTGGTCACTTCCTTTGTCTGAACAGACAGAAGTTCTAAGAAGTATCAGAATTATCCAAAAAGAAGTAACAGGTTTATCACCACCCAAATTATAGGCCTACAGAATAAAAAGATTAATAACTCTGGATTTTAACTGTTCATCTTCAAAACATAGTGGGAAGAATATGTGAACTGATTACAAATATAGGTATTCCTTTTTATATAAACGTATATAAAATTTTTATTTCTCAATGTATAGCTTGTTATTTTATATATTTTAAAATATTTATTACTAATGTTTCTAGTTTAGTGAGAAAACATTTAATATTTTATTTTTGCTTTGTGATGCATTTTCTAACACACAAATTAATTTCCCCCTTTTAATTCACCACAAATTTTTTTTGTTAATTGAGACTTTGAATTTTGTCAAGTATCATTTCAGGTTTTATGACTATGATGAAACAGCTGCTTTCTCTTCTTTTATTTATGCAATGAATAGAGTTAGTAGATTTCCTAAAGCTGAACCAACTCTGCATTCCTGTTGTAAAGTTGAACCAACTTTGCCACTAGATAGTTCCATGAGGTATGGGATGACTTGCTTAATCTTCTGTGTATTTCCTTTATGGTAAAATGGAATCAGCAGAGTTACTGTGAATGTTGTATGATTGATATGTGTAAATGTCCTAGAATAACCAGGCATACAGTTTCTAGCACTCATGTTTCTTAGCTGTTATTTCTCTTTCTAAGTGAGAATGAACTATAATTATAAGTATGTATGTGTGTGTCTGCTGCCTCTGTTAAATTTGATGTTAGGTTTATGTTAGTTTCAGAAAATTAGCTCAGAAGCTTTGCTATCAAGCTATTAAAATCAAGACTCTTAAATATTTATAATAACCTAAGAATTACTTATAAAGCTATCTGAGCCCAGGGCCTTTAAAGAGCCATTTTGTCTTTGACTAACTATTGAGGACCATTCTACATAATTATGGGGGACAAATCATTTCATAATTAAATTGATAGTAGGACATGTCCAAGACCTAATATCTTGCCATGGGAGTTGGCTACGGTGTTTGGAAACATAACTTCATGTGCCTCTGGTCACATTTGAGGCCTCAATGGGTTCATGACAACCAAGTAGTGATAAGAAAAGAGTTTCACCTTGGGGAAAGGACAAAGTCTTTATCAACTTGCCATCTCCCTCCCTGACATCAAAGATTCTTATTAGCATTAGACCAGCTGCCCTCTGAGTCATCTGATAATCCCCTCACCATTTTCCTAAGTCAATAAATTCAGAGATTCTGGCTGCCTCCTGGCCTTTGTTTCCTGTGAACAATTAATTGGCCATCCTGAATCAGCACTGCATCGCCATTTTTCTCTTGTTCTTTGTTTTCGCCATGAGCTGTGACACCTTGCAGGAGACTAGGGTCCACTATTGGGTCCCGAATAGACTAACCTTTCAATTTCCCCCATGTAGTTCAATTTTATACTTCTTTAATTAACTTCAAGAGCTTATGTTTTTCTGAGAAAACTACATTTTCATATTTATTGGCAGAAGCCTTTATCTCAAATTCAAGAGACTGCTAACTGTCGGGATCAGGAGCATGAATACTAAAGTGAAGCACTCAGTGTTGGTTTGAATTCCAGCCATCTCACCTGCCAGGCAGATGGTCTTGGGTTAATTACCTAACCTCCCTGCCCTAATCTCTTTATCTATGACATTAAGCTAATAAAATGCTTACCTCATGTGGTGGTTATGAGTCAAATGAGATAATACATATAATTAACTACACCAAACTTATGGTAAATGATGTGTTTATTATTTTCCATTATTTCAAATATTTCCTTTATATTTACAATTAGATCCCTTTTAAAGTCCACATATGGTATATTTCTCTCCTTTTTACTGGGAAATTTAGCAGATGCTTGTCTGTTTTGTTGGTCTTTTCAAAGAGCCAGCTCTTGGATTTAATCTATTTATTATTGTTTTTTATATATACTTTCCATTTTTATTATTGTTTTTATATATACTTTCCATTTGTTTTGTTTTTTAGTGCTGATTGAATTCAGAGCTTTGCACATGCCAGGCAAGTGCTATACCACTGAGCTGCATCCCCAGCCCCGTTTTCTTTTAATTAATTAACTTTGGAGTTAACCTTTAGAAGTTAATCACTTCTTTTCTTTGATTTATGTTTTGTTCTTTTTTTTTTTTTTTTTTTTTTTTTTTTTTTTTTTTTTTTTTTTTTTTTTTTTTTTTTTTTTTTTTTTTTTTTTTTTTTTTTTTTTTTTTAGTTTTTGTGTTCAGTACTTAAAGCATCTCATTTTTTGTTTAGGTTTAATAATAAAACAGACTAAAATATTTTATTTCAAGTTTTGCTTTATCTTAATTCCATAAAATTTGACATATTATAATCTAACTTTTACTATTTTTGAACAGCTTTATTAATTTGTGTGCTGTCTGCCTCCTCATATTAATATAAGAGGACTGTAGTATTCCTTACCTTTAAAAAAAAAGGCCATATACCTACAGCATCTTCATCATTTTTCTGTTCCCATTTGTAGCAATTCAAGAGAATTGCCTTTGTTTATGGATTCCAGTTCCTTAGCTTTCATATCTTTTTATTTTAGTCAAGTAGTTTCACTATACTGAAACTAGCCTTAACAAAATCATCAGTGACTTTCATCTTGCCGAATCTTGGGGTGGCTTGTTATTTTTAATCCTTGCCTTATGCTACAGAGAAGAATTGGATTCATTTGATCACTTCTGTTTATGCTGACACTTTCCTTCATTGGCTTCCAAGGTATCATTTTTCTTAATTTTCCTACTCTTTAGTGACTTCTTTACTGACTTGTTCTTCTTGTCTGCTAACAGTTGAGGTGACCCAGGCTTTTGTCTTTGCTCTCTAGGTAAATAATTTTTCTTATTTTTCAAACTCACTTCATTAGGGCTTCCTTGGATAATATCTCCAGCACATTACATGGTTTTTTTGTGGACAGTAACAGGGTATTAATGAAGAGTCACATCTCTAGTGATCTGAATGCTAGTGATCTGAAAATGCTAGTGATCTGAATAAAAGCTTAACTCATTTTTATTTATTGCGTTTTTCCTTCTCTTAACCTCTCTATGTGTTAGTCCTGGGTGCTTTTCTATTCGCTTATTTACATATTTATTTTTTGGTGTTAGCCACTAAACTCAGGACCTCCTGCAGAGTATGGAAGTACTCTACCACTGAGCTATACCTTAGCCCATGTCATGGCTTTGAATTGCACTGTTTGTTCTCTTTTCCCCATTTCAGTCACTAGGACTACCTTATCTACTTATTTAGGCCTGAAACCTAACATTCCTTAATGTTTTTCTTTCTCATCAGTCAAATCAGTCCATGTCACTTCCAGCTTCTAAATGCATCCTGAATCCAACCACTTCTCATTATTTCTACTATTTGTAGACCAAACCAGCATTAGCTCCAGCCCAGCCCACTACAATACCATCCTAACTGGTCTCCACACTTGCCCCTCTTTCAGCTCCAAGTTTGCTTCCATTCAGACAAATAGAAATCACATCATACTGCTCTTCAACCAGCAATATTCGTCAGCAGCTTCCTGTCACGTTCAGAATCAATCCTGGCTCCTTCAGGGTGCAACAACCTTCATCTCTTTTCTGGTCATTTTCTCTTGGATGCTATACCAGCCACACTAGTCTGACTTGCTCCTCACTTGGGACAGTGACACTAGCTGCTACCTTTTTCCCTCAGTTTGTTTCTTGTTGCTATAACTGAGTACCACAAGCTGGGATATTTAAAAGGAATAAATGTTTACTTGGCTCATGGTTCTGGAGGCTGGCATCTGGTGAGAGTCTCTTGTTGCTTCATAACATGGCAACTGAGATCACATGGTGATCCCACATTTGAGTAGAGTTTAAATTTCTAAATTCATGGTGATGGTGAGACAGAGCAAATATACTAGTTCATATCTCTTCCTCTTATAAAACCACTAACTCGTCATGGAGTTCCCTCCCTTATGACTTCATCTGATCCTAGTTACCTTGAAAGCTCCAACAAACAAACATACTAACTCATGTGTTCATGAGTTGTTAATTCCAACTCATGAACACATTCAAACCATAGCACTTCTCTGGGAGTGCTTCTCGGCACCTATGCTTCTGGCTTGCCCTTATGTCTTGTTAGGTCCCTATGCAGATGTTAACCCCACTCTCTGAGAGGCCTTCCCTAACCAGCTCTTGCCTGCTCTGACTCAGTCTTATTTTTCTTTATTGAACTTTTCAGTACTTTTGATAAACATTTATTGATTATTTGGTTATTGTTTTTGTCTCCTAATAAGATTATGAAACTTCTTGAGCAATAATAATTTGTTGACCACCATCTCACTGGCACCCAGAAGCGTGATTGTCCTATAGGACCTAAATAAGTGTTTTCTTTAATTTAGAAGAATATAGTATTGGTAAATTCCCAGACTTGTATGCTTAAGTTTTCATGTTACTTTCATTATATTCTGGTAAGAAAATGCAGCCTGTTTGGTGTGATAATTTACTGAACTTTTCTTTGTGACCATGTATTATACATGTCCATAGGAATGAAGCTTTTTAAGGATATAATTTTAATACTTCTGTATTTAAAACTTTTTGATTTACCTGATCCATCAGATTCTGAAAGAAGAGTAGAAAATCTTATACCATAATTGTGGTTTATGATAAATTCTCTTTTTCTTTTCTTTTTTTTAATCTGACTTTTTGAGACAGGGTTTTGCTATGCAGTTCAGACCAGCTTTGAATTCACAGCAGTCCTCCTTCCTCAGCCTTCTACGTACTGGGGATCACAGTCATGTGCTACCGTGCCCAGCTTCTTTTGCTCTTTTTTTAAAGTGCTTTATGTTTCGCTGCTACTATAATTTCTTTTTGTGGCATTATATTTTCCTTTTAGATTCTATACCTTTGTCTCATATGATAAGTGTACTTCTAATTTTAGTATTGCTGTTCTTTTTTGTTCACATTTATCTAATACTCCTTGTCTATTAATTGATAGTACTTTAGGGTCTTTTTAATAAGTACATTCTTGCAGTACTATGTACAGAATGTCTTTTTATTCCAATAATCCTTGCCAATTGAGGGATAAATCATTTTATAATTTTTATATAATTAATAGGTTCAATCTGATTCTTGTCATCTGTTGTCTTTTGCAGTATTCTCTTTTTCCTTTTTCTTTTCTGACTTCATTGCAATGATTCAGTATTTGCTTGGACATGTTTTCCTCCAGTTAATTTAGAAATTCTCCATCTAATGTTCCCCAAGAATGGGTAATTTAACATTGTTCACTTGGTCAAGAGAAATTGTCAAATATGGCTATACTCCAAATTATAAATGAAAGAGAACAAAAATATGATTTAAAAATATTGCTGATGAATTTGATTCCATTAAAACCAGGAAGGTAAAATTATAATATATTATAGTTTAAGTAAACATAAAATATTAAAACTCAAAACATGTAAAATGACATCTTTTTTTTCATTTTCAATGTTTTCCAACTATTTTAATGCACTGGAAAAAATTGTATTAAACAAACACCACATAAGAGTCTGTACAGAGGGACACATAAGTCTCCTTTTGCCTCAAGCTTCCATATAGCTCTGCATGGCATGAGTCTTTACTTAAAATCTTAATATTTTAAAACAGCACGAATATTGTGTATTATTTATTTAAAATATGCGGAGGTTTTGCGCACCCTTAAGTTCTGTGTGTCAAGCAAGGTCCTTGCTGTAATCTCTACTTAGTTTCACAGTTCACTAAGGTAGTTATTGCTAGCTTTAGGCAGCTTATCCTTAACAAGTTAAGGATGTTTCCTATTTTGGTAATAGTATATTTCGTAAATGAGTGTTGAGTTCAGTAGAAACTTTTAAAAGTTCTTTTGAGAAGTCTGTATGACTCCCCTTGGAGCTCTTCTGATAGGGTTCTGTCAGTTTGTTATCTTCTCTAAGGCCAACTCTGCCTTGCATTCTTAGGACAAACTCTACTTCTGTTTTTAAGAGATACTGATCATCTTTTTAATATAGAGTTCAATTTGTTAATATTTTTCACATATATCTATAGATGATACTTGCTCATTGTTTAAGAATTGCTTTAATTGGGGTTATGGTGCAAAAGCGTATTTCATGGTTATCTATGCTTTAAAACAGCTGTAGATGAAAAGAACTCTGTTTCTTAGAGGCTTGGTAGAAATGACCTACAAAACAGTCTGTTCCTGGTGCCGCTGGAAGGTAAAGGGGAGGGATAGCATTGTTTCAATTGTCTATTGTTGCTTCATCGGACTTTTTACATCTCCTTAGACAATTTTAGAAATTTATATTTCCTACAAAGTTGTCACTTTTTATTCAGGCTTTTAGGCTTTTTGGTATAAAAGTGAATGAATTATTTTCTTACAATTGAAAATTCTTCCTGTATTTGAATATGGTCACTTCATTGTGTTTCTGGTGTTTTCTTGCCCTTGCAATTTATTAACTTTTAGTTTTGTTTCATTCTTCTCTTTTATGCATTTTGAATCAAAAGCTTAGCCCATTTATTTTACTTATTTATTTATTTATCATACTGAGAATCAAACTTGCCAGGCAGGCACTTATACCACTGAACTATATCACCAGCCCCAACATTTTCTTTTGATATGTACCACTTTTGAGTGTGTTTGGAATCATTTGAACTTTTCATTTTGATTGCCTGTAGTTTATATTTATTTAGAAGTGTTTTCCTAAATTTACAGATATGGATATCCTGGCTTTCTGGATATATTTTTATTGACAGTGTTTAATCGTATTGCACTGTGGCCAGTAAATAGCACCTATGCTGTATAACAAGGGAATTCCCCTTGTTAACATGTAATCAATTTGGTGGAATGTTTCAAAATGTTTTAAAAGAAAGAATGTGTACTCTTTGTTGGGAGAGAGAGAGACAGAGAGAGAGAGAGGGAGAGAGAGATTTGGGGATTTTTTTCTTAATTCACCATAACTTTATCAATTTTATCCAGCAGATGTTGAAGCTATGTTGGTAAGGAGACATAAAAGTCAATGGTTGTTTTATTTTATTGGTTAATTTTCTTTTTACTAACATGAAATATTTTTTATGTCCTATGTCTTTTCACATTGACTTCTACTATGTCTGATACGAATATTTTACAACTACTGTACTTTTCTGTAGTCAGTATCTGTTTTCAAAAGAAAATTGAAACTCTGGATAGTAATTTGAAGTTAGTATATCAAAGGGAAGAATAATGTGCATATTACCTTTTATAATAGAGAAAAATAAGAATATCCATTGCAGTTTGCTTGTAGTTGCATGAAGAATACTGGAAATGAACACAGGAAACTAGGAATGTGCTTGAATACACATATTGCCCTGGTGTTGAACAGCTGAGTGCTAAAAATCAACAGGTGACTAATTTCAAGGCTGAGGCAAATATTGCCATCACAAAATGACTTTGTGGGATACAAGAATATACATGCCATGTATATGAATTTTGGGCTATAATTATAATTTTATTGTCCATGTGTAGCAAGTCACATTTTAAAAGTTTGACAGTGTAGTCCACAAACAATAATTCTTTTCTTAGTATTGTCAGCTGCAATAGGAAATTATACTGGGCATTTTAAATGCCAAATACAATGGTACCTTGGTTCCAGAACTTAATTCTTTCCATACATCTGGTCACAAATGGATTAGGATACAAACCGAATCAACTTCAATGGTTAGGTTCAGTGTTGACCTTACATGGGAAATAGTCGCAGTATACGAATGAGAGCCTGTTTTAGATATCTCTGGCTGTGAAGGTCCTGCTGATAGCGTATTATTGCCACTGTACTGTTCATTTTGCCTTCTTTCCTGACAGTAACTAAAATGCTTATCTTCTCCACAACTCCTGGACTTAAGAGGATTGCTCAGAGATAATGGCATCCCCTCAGTGAAGCAACTCCACAAGTCCTAGCCACAGATTTCAATATTGTTACTCTCATTTAATATGTTTTATTCTGAATACATTCATTAGAGGAAAATTTGTCATTAAACTTTGGATTGAGAAATATAGCATTCAAACAAGACAAATTTGGCTTTTAAGATAATAAAGTTGCCTCTGCATTTCCATCTATTCATGGTTTTGCTTTATGCACACCAGTGTTAGAATTTGGAGAAAATTAGTAAGTACCATTGAAGTAGGTATTTGGGTTTTCAGCCTCAACAATATCAAGGCTCATGAGAAAGCTAAAATTCATACCTTAGATAAATTCTGATGTTCCAGACAAACCTTGATGCATCATCAGATATAATATAAACTGAATAAGAGAACTTTGAATATGTGTTACCTATTAACAATTTTAAGTTAACAAATGTTTTCAAAATGTTATAATTTGTATCTGGCTGCCCCCCAAAGCCTCATGTGCTCAGAGTTGGGCCTTGTACACAGTGATTGGATGATGGAGGAAGCTATAACTGGCTCTCTAGGAGAAGGTAGGGCCTCAGGGAAGAGGCTGGTTCCTGGGGTGTGACCTGCAGGGCATTTTTCCCTCCCTGGTGCTGCCCTCCTCTCTCTGCTCCCTGCTTCACATATGTGAGCAACTTTCCTCCTTGTAGTTCCTTCCACGGTGCTACTTCTGCTCTGGAACCAGCCAACTATGGACGGAAATCTCTAAAAATTGAGCCAAAACACTTTTCTCCTCCTTTAATTCATTGGTGTTGGGTATTGAGTCCCAGAAATGAGAAAAGCACTAACACAGTTAACCTACA
Organism: Dolichotis patagonum; assembly: GCA_004027295.1. NCBI lineage: Eukaryota > Metazoa > Chordata > Mammalia > Rodentia > Caviidae > Dolichotis > Dolichotis patagonum. Next base: position 43,179 of record PVJX010009902.1, read on the forward strand.
TCACCTACTTTACTTTTAAAAACAAGCCTTTTTACTTATTTATGTACTTGTTTAAAGAAAGGATTGATTGGCTGGGGATTTAGCTCAGTGGCATAAGTGCCTGCCTGGCAAGTGTGAGGTCGTGAGTTCTATCCCCAGTACCGCAAAAAAAAAGGAAAGGATTGATTTAATCTATATTCTGATTCCCAAAAACCTATGTAAAAATATTTGCCATAAAGATTAAATTAGTCCTGACAATGAGATTAGTGTATTATTTATCACAAAACTAGTGACTAAAATGTATTCCTCAATCAGAATTTATAGTATTAGGTGAACAAACATAGTTTTCCACAACAAATACTCTAACAAATTTGTTTCACTAGCAAAATACCCTAAATCTCAAGTCATGGGTCAGCAATCTGAGAAATGATTGAGACAAGTAGTTCAACATTGTCAAGAAGTGCTTTGCCTTTGTGAATAGACTTAGAAACTCAGGTTTATGTTTATTTATTATATACAGTAAGCATAAGCCCCGATGAAACAGGACTTTCACCTTAACTTGATTAATGTTTATTTTCTTAGTATCCTTAGGATATAAATGTTGTGTAAATATTTTCAGTTTTTACATTTATTCATATTATAGGAGGTAATGGCTGGCCTAGCACTTTGCACTCATTTTTATAGCATCTATGTTAATAATGCTCTTTCCTTTTAAAATGTCTCATTAAATTGTCATTTGAGACTAGTGGCCTCAGGTGTCTGCATAATTTTAATCAAGGATAAAATAACAATAAATGGTCATTATAATTTTCTGATTCCACAGCTTGAGATACCTATTTTCGAACTTCATAAATTACTTTTTAAAAATACACCTCTTATAACAGCTTGTAGCTACATTTTTTTTCGTGCATTAGAGTCTCTTTTAATAAACTGGTTACATTTTTAAAAATTTTAAAGCAAAAAAAGGCTAAAAATGATGATATGGCATTTCAGAACAAAATAATAGGAGATTAACACTGGTTAATATATTACATACTGTTATCTTCAAAGTAGTTGTTCAGATTACAGGATAAAGACCTGAAAAAATGATCAAACAATGAAAGCACAAATCATTCTTTTTGATGATCTAAGAGATTTTCCTTTCTTTCTTTTCTCCTTTCCTCCATCCCAGTTGTTCTTTCTTTTTGAGCAGTTTCTTTGCCTTTCACCTTCACAATATCTATTGTACATTTTGGATCATCTTTATTCTTTTAGTTTTTTACACAGGGAGACAATATGATGTATACACATGTGGGTATGATTTATTTCACTTACGAGTATCATCTCAAATTGTATCCATTTTGGGATATAGCTCAGTGACATGGCTCCTGCCTGGCAAATAAGAGGTCCTGAGTTCCACTCCCAGTTTTTTAAAAAAAAAAATTGTATCCATTTAGCTATAAAAGTCTCAAGTTTATCCTTTATAACTGAGTAGTACTCCATTGTAAAAAGATACCACATCTTTTTTTCATTCTGTGGTTGATGGGCATTTGGGGTGTTTCCAAGATTTAGCTATTACAAATCATGTTGCTATAAACATGGCTGCACACGTATCACTGTGACATGACATTTTCAATTCTTCTGAGAAAATACCCAAAAGAGGAATAGCCAGATCAAATGGGACTTTCAATCCTAGTTTTGCGAGGAAACTCCACACTGATTTCCACAGTGGTTGTACCAGTCTATACTCCCAACAGCAGTGGAGAAGTGTTCCTTTTCCCCCACAACCCCAGTAGCATTTGTTATTGGTTGATTTCTTGATAACTGTTTTTTCTGGAGTAAGATGGAATCTCAGTTAAACTGGTTACATTTGTATTGTGATTTACTGATTATGTGGAGGATCATTCCTATAATTTTATTCAGTGCTTGTTACCAGTTTCTAGTTGGTTCTTTCTGCACACTACATTTTTTTGTCACTTATTGCATGTTTTAGTTTCATTTAATACAGAATTTTGAGTTTTAAATTTGCCAGAAATATCTGAAACTATACCACATTTATCAGAAAGAATTAGAGTTAATACATTTTTAAAAGCTTGATTACTAAAATTAGAGACAATAATTGATGACTTTAATAGCAAAATGGACACAACTAATGACTGAATCAATAAGCAATAGGCAAAGAAACAGAAGAAAATTACTACAATGAATGAAGATATATCTTCTTGGGCTCTCAGAACCCACCAAATGCTAAGTAGATTTTTAAAATTCCAATGTTAATACAGACACCATCACCAAAAACAGGACCTCATGATAAAATTTTGTATAATCAAGAAATAAGGAGAAATCCTAGAAATATCCAGAGAGAAAATCTCTCTCTCTGCTGTGTTTTTGCTTTTTATTTTTTGAGATTAGGCACTACTACATAGCCCAGACTTGCTTCAAACTCAAGACAGGCTCCCAAGTGTTGGCATCACAGGTCTTTGCCATATCCAGCATCTAGAGAAAAAATCTTGATGAGAGACTAAAAGACTTATATCAAATTTCTTATTGATAACATCATTAGATTGAAGATGATACTGAAATTGAAACTACTGTTATATAGTCTTGACACAAAATATTAGGCAAATAAATACACCAAAAGAAAAATAAAATCCAAATGCATTTTTCAAACACAATTGCATTCTTGAATACAGGCCATTTGCATTTATGATCAAAAATAGTAAGAGAAAACCACCAAATCAAAATGAAAATTCATAGCATAAGAGATAGTATATCCTACTGACTGGGAGAAATTAAGGACTCTGACTGATGATATCAGTATTGGAGAATATGTGGAATACTGGTGCTTTATACATTGCTGTAGGATTTTAAATTGATACAAGCCCTTAGGAAAAGCAATTGGTGTTATCTAACAAGATTGCAGACATGTTTACCTCATGAGCCAAAAATGCCAATAGTGGGCACATATTTTAGGAGGAATATATATATATATATATATATATATATATATATATATATCAGTAGATATACACAAAAATATTCATATTACTAGTGTTAGTGGAAAAAAATCCCTCAGGAGAAAGGGAAGAAGTGACACAAAATTACAGCCACAGAAGGATGAAGAATGAAGAATGAAGAATGTATCAATAAAATGAGGCCTATCCTTGCAACAGTACAGTGTAGAGAGTGAAAATTTGAATAAACTGCAAATCTGCAAAAACATTATGACAAACAAACAGTGACAGAAGATTAGTGTACTTACAGCACAGATCCATTTTTATAAGGTCTAAAAACAAGTAAAATTAACTGTGCTGTTTAGATATATACATCTGTGTCAAAACTGGGAAAACACAAAGGAAGAGTAACCACAAATTTCTGAGCTATTTATAGCAGTGGTGATGATGGGAAGGCCTAGGGGCATAAGCTGGTAGAGACACAGAAACAGCTTTGGCATAATCACTACATATTCCAGTGTGTTGAGGTGGGGTGCTGGGGATCTAACTCATAGTCTCATGTATGCCAAGCATGTGTTCTATCACTGAGTTATACCCCCAGTACTATCTTCTAGTTCTTAGATGCTCATTTATGAGTATTTGTTTTATTAAAAATTTAGTTCTGAATTTGTCTTTATACTTTTTATTATTTTATATTTTATTCCCAATTAAATGCCACCCATACGATACAGAAACCTACACACAAAAAGAAAAAATATATAAAATAGCACATAAGTAAAAATAGTTTAGAAAGAGTTGTGAGGGAAATTAATCGTAACCATAGAATTGCACACCCAGAGTGCAAATAATGACATTTTCAGACATGCACAGACTCAGAAAATCACTCACTCACAGAATCTCCCTCAGGGAATTACTAGAATATGTTCTCCAGGAAAAAGAAAGGTGAAAGAAGAAGGAAAAATAATTGGGCTGTAAGCAAAGACATTAGTCGTCTTCTACTCCAGTGCTGAGAACGAAGCTGATGGCCTCACACATGTTACGTGAGTGCTCCACACACGGAGATGCATCACCTCTTTGTTGTTTTAAGCAAAGATATTAGAAAATATTCTTTATCAACTGTATATAAGAGGGGATAAGGAAAATTATCTGGAACAAAATATTCAGATGAGATCAATATAGTAGACGGGAAACGTGAGATAATGACTTTTTTAGTGGGAGATAATATAAATGTTTATTTTAATTCCATGAGTATTGAAATTTCAAGGTAGCAAATACAATACACAGAACAGGATCCATAATATTTTAAGCCACTAGAGGGGTAAAAAATGCACATCTAACAAAAGGCAGGGATGAAGAAGCTCACATTAGTTTACTGGGACTTTTTCTCTAATAGCACAAAACCTATCAATTTAATGATTTATACAGAACTTTCCTGCTGGTTAACAATAACCATAGTAATAATCATTTTATGGATGAAAATAATAATTATTTACTGAGTACATATTAGCTCTGACATTGCCCTAAGTGCTACCATGTAACCACTTCCTCATTTGATCCTCCCAATAACTCCAAGGGTTCAATTTTATTACAGTTTTACAGAGCACAGAGAATAAATTAGTTGGTCTGGGTCAAGAAGCTAGGAAGAGGCAGGACAGTGTCTCTGGGTGTGATTGACCCCTGCCTGAGTCAGAATTCTCGACTATATATTCTATCAAAGTAACTTTGCACTGAAAATCAGAGTTTTCGTGCTCTAGCCTCTTTCTTTTTTCTGAAATACCATCAATTCATTGTCTCACAGTTGGATTGTATATTATCACTTCCGTGGCTTTTCTGTCTCTAGTTTTTCTCCTTTATAACCCATCTAGGATACCTACTGCTAACAGTTTCATTCATCTTCGTAAAAATATGTCACTTCCCTCAAATTTTTGAACCAAGTCTATCTGATTTTCAGAAGCATCCCCTCAAAATACGACCTCAACATGACTGGCCGCCATTATCTAACACCCACCCTCCTTCCTCACCAAGCTCCCGGCTTCTGTGTTTGTGATTCGCAGCCAGTTTCACCCACCTTCTCACCCCCCACTAACTGCCCTGTGAACTTGTTTCTTTCCTGCCCTAAAACATCTCATTCTATCCTTCTGTACTCCAAATGCTGCATTTGTAAACCACCTAGTAATTTTTCTGGTGACCTAAAGTGTGGGCAGACAAAATCTACAGAACGGGGTCTGCAAAATCGTTCAGTCTATCCTGATTTTACAGGTGATGAAATGGAAACATGGATGATTTTCCAGGGATCTCTGGCTAGTGGTGGTAAACACACTGTGTTTGCTATCCTGTGTTTTTCTCTTCCTTTATACAGATGGCTGATTGATAATGATTAATTACTATGTTACTTGCAATTTTTGTTGTTCTATTTCAGATACTACTAATTTTCCAAACTGTCACTTACCCTTTCTTTCATGTTGACAGATCTTTTTTATCAGGTGACAACTTTTCTGTGCGATTCAGATGAAGAATCCTTTCTGATTATGCCAACCATCGTGGAGGTCCTATTCCTTTTACTAATGAGTGGAGTAAGTGGGGAAATGAGACCCAATTCTGCCAAATGAAAAGTGAGGGGAATCTGATGTGAACTTCTGTGAAAATTTCTTCAATAACAGAGATTCACACGTATATAGAAGTCTTTTCTGTCCATAGTGGTCAAGTGAGCTTACAGAACGTGTGGACTTACGTGCCCATCTCTGGTCAGATGGGAAGCTATTAGACATGAGGATAGCTGAGTAGAAAGAAAAAGAATGGGCTTTACTGCCTTATTTAAGGTAATAAATGTTTTCATTATTTATGCTGTTTTTACTGGATTTACTGTGATTGTCACTGAAAAGCTGCCGAATTAGCCTTGGAGATTCTCTTTTTGATATCACATCCATTAGCAAGGCATGTTGACTTTGAATCTGCTCAGACTCCAATGCTTTTTATCACCTGCCACCATGCAGGTCCCAAGTGCCATCTTTTGTGAGGATCATCTCTTCAGCTTTCTGTACTCTCTCCCTTGCTCTTCTTCAACTAATTTGCCACATAATGGGAAAATTCTTTCAAAAAGTAAGTCAATTGATAGCATATATTTTATTATCTTCCAAAGACTGCCAGTCTCAGAATGGAATCCCAAATCCTTCTGTGGCCTACAACGCTGTACAGGATGTAGCTATTAGCTGCCTCTGGCCCTTTCGCTCTCTGGAAGCCACATGAGCTCTCTTGTTGGACTTTGTATGCAGCAAAACCAAAACACAGAGCATTTTACTGGCTGATTACTCTGCTTGAAACTCACATCCTCCAGACAGCTGCAAGCTCCTGGCCCCTAGACCTTTGCTCAAATGTCTCCTTGTCAGTGAGACCATTTCTGAGTTTCCTTTCTAAAATTATATGACCTCCTTTGGCCCAGTAAAACTCGAGTCTTTGCATTTATCTTCATTGTGCTTACCAGCTAGCTCCTGACAAATTTTGAATTTGCTTACTTCTTTATTATCTAGAATACAATTACAGTGCTATCAAGGACCATCTACTGTATTCACTGTTCTGTTCCCTTGAAAAGCAGTTGGCACATAGGAGGCACTCAACAAATACTTACTGGGTAAAAATGCAATTAATGAAATGCAAAAATTACATGAATTTTTAAATTTATATTAAAAAGCACTCATTCCAAATGTAGTCAGTTCAGTAAGGTGTATTGAATTTGCAATTAATACCTGTGCATTTCACGTTATGTATATTATTTCTTAAAAAAAAGATGTTTAAAAATAAAACAGCCCTAAATACATCATTTAATTTTCATGAACATTAGTTATAAACTATAATTATGGAGTCATGATGTTTTTAAAAGTATGTTAATATTCTATATCAGCTGGACTTTGCCTCATTTCTTACTTTAAAAGGAAGAATTAAATCATCACATATTCATATATAGAATGTGAGTTGCATTTTCTTTTCTATACCCCTTGAATCTAGCATAGTGTCTCATTAGGGGCTTAGTAATGTTGGTTGGCTTAAACCACATGATAAAAGAGAAAATGAGAGGATGTGTAGATGTCCATAGCAATCACAGGTTCCAGGAGACGCACTTTCCCTCTCTATCGCCCAAAAGAGGAGGAATGGGAAACAGGTAGGAGGGTTCCAGGGTCATGATACCCAGCATGAGTCACAGACAACCGCTCACCACTGATAGCTGTATGACTTGGGGAGAGTTACCTAGCCTCAATTTTTTCTCTGTGAAACTGAAATAGGATTTTCACTTTCCTACTCATTCAAGGAGGATGGTTGTAATAAAGGAATAAATGCACAAGCACAAACCTTCGAGTATTATAAGCTCCTATGACCACAGGAATTTTCTTATTTTTTGTGAGTGCAGGTATCAAGGGTCTAGATGCATAGGAGTTGGGACTCTAAGAAACACAGAAGGATGGAGACACCTGGGATTCCTTATTAGTAAGTGAGGTGAGAAATGCCCCTTCAATGGAAATAAGGAAAACTGTCCTGGGGAGACTTTTTGCTGTCTCACATAGGCCTTATACTCTGCCCAAGCAAATATTGAGGTTTTGGTGAGTGTCTTATTTATTTTTCTCATTGCTGAGATAAAATACCCAATGCCAAAAATTATAGGGAAAAAAGGTTTATTTAGCTCATAGTTTGTGGATGTTTCAGTTCGTAATTGCCTGGTACCAAGTCAAGACGGCTCATGACAGATGGGCAACACTTCATGGCAGCAGAACACGGCAAAAGTAACAGGAGCAAAAGATAGAAACAAGTCTCTTTCTGCCCCTTTTATCTTATTCATTGGCAGTGCAAATCCAATCAGTGGAATGATCCAGCAATCATTCACCCTTAACGCCAGCACTCTTTTTTTTTTTTTTTTGGTACTGGGGATTGAACTCATGACCTCACACTTGCCTGGCAGGTACTTCAGCCACTGAGCTAAATCCCCAGCCCCTGTGCCAGCACTCTTAATGCCAGCACTGTACTATGAATCAATAACAAACCCTAGATTCACCCTACCTCCCCAAAAACTATGACTGCATGAGGCTTTGGGAGGAACATATAGACACAAACTGTAACAGTGAGATATACCAAGTCATCTCCTAGCACATAACTACCAGAGAAGGTTTAGTGAGTAGGGGTTCATGTAGGGCAACTGAAAGCTTTTCTATAGATATACTGTATGAGGGGGAAAGTGAAGTGAATGTTTAAATTTTTAAAAATTATTATGATAAAAGACGTTGCTATTAATCCTCCTCAAAATATTCCCCTTCACTTCAAACATGCTTAGCCCATCATTCTTTGCCTCTTTCTGAAGCAGTTATGGAAATTCTCTTTCATAGGTGGCATTATTTGTGCTGTCATAACTGCCTTGGTATCCTGAACCCATTCAAAACACTGACTTTTTTATGGTCATTTTGACTCTGGGAAAGACGTGCACAGTGCCAAATCCAGAGAATAAGGACCCAGCATTGCTTTTCCATTGGATGGTACTTGGCAGCAGCTCACATTGTATTTCTTATCACACCTCATAAAGACACCCACAAGCATGACTTCAGGACTGCTTCACACAGGGACAAAAAGACAGGCAATAGTGGCACATGCCTGTAATCACAGCACTTAGGAGGCCGAGGCAAGATCACCATGAGTTCAAGGCCAGCCTGGGCTACATAGGGAGTTTGAGGACAGCCTCAACCACATGGGGGGGATCCTATATAAAAAAAAAGTCACAAGAATGATAGGATAAGTGTATTCAAAGAGAATGAGAATATTTTGAGGGGAATTAATGGCAATGTATCATTTTGATAATACATGATTTGAAATTTAAATATTCAGCATATATTCTGATCATCCCATGTACCTTTCTGTAAACTCATGCTCATATCTCCCCAAAATGCTTTTGTGGTGTTGGGGATGGAATGCAAGACCTCGCTTGTGCTTGGCAAGTGCTTTACTACTGAGCCGCATTCCATTTCAGCTTTTCAAACTGTTATAGACATTCTCATAGCCTGGCCTGAGCAAGTTTACCCTACAGTAGTATGCAGGACACATATCACTGGACTCCTATCAGCAGGCCCAAGACCACCCACAGGACAGCCCATCCCTCCTGAAACCAAGAGGACCACTCCAGAGACACGCGAGATACTCAGCGGACCAGAGGAGGAAATTTCAGACCACTTTAGAAAAGCTGCTTTGTTTCAGCTTCCATTTACCAAGTGGTCAGAAGTGCAAAGAGCAGACTTTTAAAAATCATTAAGAGCTTAATCACTACCAAATGAATATTTATCTCTTATGCCTAACTTTTCATTTTACTGGACAAAATCTAATGTGTCCAATTCAAAGCTTGGCATCTGTGGCATCAGGGTCTGCTCACTTGCTGTTTCATGGAACAAATTTTCCTCCCTTTTGCCTTTGCTTAATAGCATTCTCAGTACAACCACAATAATTCTGTTTTGTTTCCTCTCAGTTTATGAAGTGTAGTTCTGTACAGAATGTGCAGCTAGCTGCATTTGGCTGGATTCAAGTAGATTGGTGGTGACAGGGTAAGTTATGAGGGATTTAAGAGGTAATGACAGAGACCTTGGATTCTGAGATAAAGTAGATCAGATTCTGATTTTACTGAGAGATGTCATTGTCCTTGGGATCCGGTCTCCCATTCCTCACCCTAGACACTGACCAGGAACACAGTCTATTATAGCAAGATGGTTGGAGAGTTTTTTAAAAAAACTGCTGTACCATTTTTCTGGGATTAAAACCATTTTTAGAAAGGTTGTGCATCTGAGTTTTGAATATATTTAGAACCACATAAAAGCCTTACATAGACCTTTTGGTTGCATTAAAAAAAATCACTGGTGACAGCCCACGGGAACGGGGTGGCACTGACAATTTACATGCAGAGAGAAGCAGTTTGAAACAGTTTTGTCCTCCAGGGTACTGTTTTGGTTTTGTCCTTTATGTTTAATATTTGCATTTCCAAACTTTGTGTTTTGATACTTATTTTAAGATTCATTTTGTGGAGGGGGGAAATTTCATTTTGTTATGATCTGCTTTTTAGAGATCCCATTTCTCTATGAATGGTGGTAGCTCTTCATGTATAAATAATTTTATTTTAAAGTTCAGGAGCAGTGATGGAGAGTTACAGAGGTGTTTACTTATTACAAAATTCCTTTTATGTTTCAAGTTATGCGGGTCAGTTTTGAAGTGACAAAAACTTCATGAAATTTATCATAGGTGCTGTATATGCAGAGACAATATTTAGAGAATAAAAGTTTTTTGATAAGAGCTGAATTTTGTTCCTTAAAGATATTCTTTACAGAGATTGAGGGTATAGTCAGTTAGCCCAGGGTTTGATCCCTGGACACACACACACACACACACACACACACACACACACACACTATGCCTTCAAGGAGATTCTATTCTCCTTATTGGTGAATGTAGGAATGTGTGTATGTTTTAGGAGAGATGGGGAGAAGGAAATGGTTTACCAGATAGAAAGTTGGCCAAAAAGAAAATGAAACAAAAAAAAAATACAACTTTTGCTTCAGGCAGAGTCTCAGGGTGGCAGCAGAAAAACTACATAGGCTTCTAGACAGAAAGTCCATAAGCAACTTTACAGACCTCTTTTCTATTCCTTGTGTGGCAAGACAGCAATATTTCTGCACACTCAAATTATAATCTATCACGGTCTGGCTTCTATTTGTCCCAGAAAGGCCATGTAGATTGGAAGGGAGGGTCTCAGAGGCAACCTGCATTTCTCAGGCCTTACCATTCAGCAGGCTCCCAATATGAGGCCCAGTCTCAGAAGCAGTGGGGAGCAATAAGTTGACATGGTTAAGACACTCTCATCCAAGTTGGATTACACGTGAAAATAGAAAATTAGTTAAATAATCAAAGCCATATATGGTTTGAATTTTTATACAACTGAATTCATATTCTGAGATTAATACTTGTGTAGGCTCTGATATTTTTCAGTAACTATATTCTTGAAGTAATTTCCACATGAGTTCTATTTGAGATTCACATAAAGTTTAGATAATATCTCCTGTACTTTTTAAAATGGCAGACATCTTTTTTTCTCATCCTATACTTTTCTTAGCACAAAAATAGTATCTGACACATAATAATATCCAATAAATGTTAACAAATAAGTTAGATATGTAAAGAACCCAGATTCATTAAAGGTAATATAATTAGAAAATAATCATGCTTGAATTAATTTTAATTGTAACTTACTACATTGAGTCTTCTTAGAAGATACATGACTAAGTAAAGGGGATTTATTTTTCAGTATAATGAGTATTTTGCGGCATTACAACAAACTAGGGTAAGGGTAAGGTACATGAAAAACAACCACAGGTACACAGAATTGCTATTAGGACATCAATGTCAATATCACACTGCAACAATAAATATGTTTAAGACCTTTGAAAACACTGGTTTTGAGAAAGATTCATAGTTGGAGTAGGTTTTGTTTAGGGGACATTTTTAGGAAATAACCCTAAAATAGAGAAAGAGATGTTTAGAGAAGGCAGAGGCTGGACTTGGCAATATTTCCAAGGTGAATTTTACAGTTCAAATAGTTATATGCCAGTTCTCTTACTACTAACAATCACATCCTTAGCTAAGCCCAATACAGTCGTGAGTGATTCACCCAGGTTACATGGCGGGAAGCAGTAAAGTCAGGACCAGCACCTAAGCCTTCTTCAGAGCCCCTACCGACCTGACAGCAATAATGTGACTCATATATTTATACATGACACCATATGAGGACAAGTCTCGTTTTAACTTAAAATCATACTTTAAAAGTCTATCTCACAAGTGCCAAATAGTAAGTTTAATATTATTCAATGAAATGTAGAGCGATACCCAGGGGCTTGTGTTTTTCGGCTGTTGTCAGCTCCTCAGAGCTGACCGTACACATCTCTTCCCAGCTCCATGCCTAACAGTGTCCTGACAGTAGCCTAAAGTCGGCCTTGGTGACAGTACTAGCCACAGAAATCAGCAAAGGCTAGAAATCAGGGCTTTTTGAGAGAAAAGTTTTGCAGAGAGCTGCTTGTTGAACATTTATCAGCACACCACTGTACCTACATCTACTTTTGTCCCAACTTAATATATATTTTATAAAAAATTATCCTGAAATTCCAAATTAGAAAGTTAATGATCAACACTGATAAAATTAGTGTCAGATTATAGCCACTGTGGTTTTGGGTTTTTTGTTTATTTGAGGATTAGTCTTAAGTCATAAAGAAGTAAAGGAGATGATACTGACTAGTGTCTTTGATAGCTCAGAAAGTTTCTGCGTGATCCCATTCACCTCTACCTTCTCCACCCTCACCACATTTAGTGCCAAATGCTAACGAGCGCGGCCAACAAGGCCTGGCACTCGAGGTAGCCTTGGTTTTTAGCACCCTCTTGATTCAGCAATTCCTCTTCATCTGTCATGTACACAGGAACATTTACTAACAAGCCCAAATGAAGTGTCTGTCAGTGAGGCCACTTCGTTAAGAAAGATGACAAAAGTACTGCAGCAGAGGCTGCAGGTATTGAAAATACATGCCACTTTTATATGTTTTCGACATAGCAGAATAACAGGGTAGAATAATTCATTAGAAAATAGCTGCTCCGACAAATAGAAAAAACACTTAAGTGAATAGGAAATGTCAGTCATGTCCCTAAAAGTTTAAAATACGCCTTGTTTGACTCTTATAGAAATTGGTTCATGGTTGCTGAACAGACAAGCTCTTTAACCGTTTGTAAATCCATTGCCATTTTATAATCTCGGTCTCCTGTAATCAACTAGCAACAAGTTGGGGAGCTTTTATCTTTAGACAATAGTTTCATACAGTTTTAGTTATTTTTGCAAGAATATCTCAATCTATAAATGTAAGGATCATGTATTCTGAACAGAGCATCATAATCACCTAGTGGCTACTGTTTAATACCTTGAAAACTTGTCATCTATAAAACATAGATGACTTCCATGCTCTTATCCCTCAAGGATTTGACTGTTAAGAAGCCAGTAAATTTGTGTTTAGCTTATCTAGACAGGAAAACATTTAGTACACATTTTACAATTTGACTCAGAGAAAATTGAATTCCACCTGAACACCAGCTGTCATGCTGTGGAAAAAGATGAAGATGCAGGGTGAGTTTCTAAATGCAGGCTGGAAATCAGTGAGAGATACTCCGCATAGAAGTGGTTGAACAAATTATGTGTCTCAGGGACTTTAGTCATATGTCCTAAGGTTTACTTTTACATAGCATGACTATGACTATGTGCTAGGAATTGTGCTTGATGTATATTAACTACAACAATCTTCAAACTATTCTTTGAGATGAGCACGTTGAGTATTCCCATTAGCAAAATAAGGAAATTGAAGTTCAGAGAGGCAAAGTACTTTTGCTCAAGGTCACTCGAATATTAAACTGGAGGTGGCTTGTAAGTTGAGCCCCATTATCTGCGGCCAGAGTCTGTGTTAAGTCTACCATTACTAGCTAAGTGAAGCAGTCATAACTACAGATGAGTGTCAAAAATAACTTCATTTTTAGGATTGGAATGGATTTAGATGCTTCATGTTTATTATTCTTAATGCGTGATTAAATGATCTCTGCTCATTTTGTTTTAGTAGTAGGGGATTTCCATTCCAGGCAGTAGCTAACAATCATATACTTAGAAGTTTCTAATTGTTAGGAAATTCTTTAAGCAGGACACAATTCATCTGCCTCTCTCTAGCTTCTTGTGACTAAGCTTTGCTCTCCGAAGCAAAATGAAATAGGCTCCACCCCTCTGAAGTGTCAGTCTGAGTCTACTAATGGAGATTGCTGTCACATCTGCCTGTCATTGCCTACTTTATAAGATAAACATACCCCACTAGCCTTACCGTCCTTTTTCCATTATGTCAAGAAGTTTTGTCATTTTCCAGTTACCCTCTTAAAATGAGAATCCTTGAGCCTGATGTGAATTTGAGTAGGAGGACCGTAATCTCCATCTATCTGGATGTGGCTTTCTATTTATACAGCCTAATGCATGGAATTTAATCGGCTTATCATATCTTAGTCACATTAAGATATAAGTTTACTAAACTCTGAGGCCTTTCTCATAAGAGCTACCATGAAACTGGATTTCTCTACTGTATGTGGTCAGGTTTTCCATTTTAGTCCCAAACATAGAGGTACACATATCCCTGTTAAAATCAGCTTTTAGTAGCTTGGGCTGGCATTATGCTCTGTTAAAACTTTTTTGAATCTTAGAGTGTCACAGAATTTCACAGTTTACAGAGTTAGTACAGAATCGAGAGTTGAAAGTTTATCTGTGGACCTGTGCAACCAAAATGGTGTGGGAAGGGCAGCACTAATGAAAAGGCCCCCAGGGACTGAGTTAATGCAATCAGGGCATTTTCCAACGAGCTGGTGCATTACTGGGGCATTTGACTCTTGGGAGGAGTCAAAGTTAAATGTGAGAAATAACGCAAGAGCATCCATCATTCACAAGAACCTTTGTAGAAGCAGAGGAAATATGACTTGGGAGATGGAAAGGCAGAAGTCTGCTTTTCTTCCAGACATACTTAACAACTGCAGTGATGAGGAATTTGGTTGTTAAAAGAAGCTGTCCCATAATAGGAATTTTCAGTCTGCTCTGATGCCTGACATTGAACTCAAGGCCTTTGCACTATGCTACATTCCCAGTGCTTTTTTACTGTATTGAAACATAGCCTTGTCAAGTCACTAAGTTATCCATGCTGGACTCAAAGAATTTGTAATTGATCCTTCTGCTTCAGGCTCCCACAGTGCTAGGATCACAGGCATGTGCCACCACACCCAGCTTTACCGTATTTCTTACTTTTTCCCTTGTGTTTAGATTCATTTGCAACCTTAGAGAGGCCTATTTCTATGCCTTCTATATTCTAGTTCTTATCAGTAATAATTACAAGAGAACTCTATTTGGTAATCTTGTTCATCTTCAGTGTTTTCTAACAGAAGGAAAGAACCTCTGCATTTGTATTGGTGTGTAGTTGCAACAATTGAATGTCATTTTCTAGGACAGGTATTCTTGTTCCTTTTGGAAGTACAAGGAAAATGATCTGTTCAACATTTTCAGGTCCTTCACTAAATGCACACAGACAACTGGGACACTGGCTGAGACCCCTGGAGCAGGTCTCTCCCACGCCAGTTTCTGTTCCATGCCAGCGCCTTCTGCATCTACCTTGGCACCATCCACAAAGCCTACTGATACAGCGGTAGGGTACTGACTTTGGGAAAGGAAAAAATGCCTTTTATTAATCTTACATGCACTGTGACTTAAATCTTTTATGTCTATTAAATTCTCCATAAATCATAGTTAAATCAGTAATATTACTCTCTCAACAGCAACTCAATAATTTTCTACTGCCGAGAATAAATGTTAAAGAACCAATTCCTGTTTACATTCAGGTTTTCCAAAAACAGATTAATCTTACAGTGCCAAAAACTTCCATAAAATAATGTAGCTATGAAAAGACGGAATCATAAAATCAAAGTTGAAAGTGACCTTTCAGATAATTTAGGACAATGTCCTCACCAGTACAGAGAAAAGGGAGGCCGGGAAAGGGAATGACTTACATAAGGTCTTAATGGATGTCTGTGCTAATCTTTCAAAGTCAGTAGCAATAAGATTTCAATGTTTCTAGAGCAAAGCTTCTTAACATTGGTAATATTGGCATTTTGGAACTGATAGTTTGCTGTTGTGGGGCTGTCTGCACTTTTTCGAATGTCCTGAAGCATCCATAACTTCCATGGGCTACATGCCAGTAGCCTCCCTGCAGTTACAACTGCCAAAACTGTCTCCCAATGTTTCCATATGTCTCTCAGAGAGGGGACTGGAATAAGTTCCTACATAGAGTCACTAGATTTTTTTTAATAATTTTATTTAAAGAGGAAAAAACAAAACAAAATAAAACAGAATAAAGGGTAGCAACCATACAGCATTCCAAGGAAAAAAGGAAAAGTACAACAATAAAACCTAAGAAATTATTACTTGACTAATTACATACTGACTTCTTGGAAATAGCTGCTCAAATTACAAAGTTAAAGCATGTAAAGTAGACAT
>PVJX010009903.1:0-59129 GCA_004027295.1 Dolichotis patagonum
ACATAGAGAACAGAAAATAAGATGTCATGATGTAGAAGACTCTGGCTGTTATGACTGCCCTCTGTAGGTGGATTTTATAAACTCCTCAGATTCCAGCAGAGTTGTGTGAAATTTCCTTACTGTTGTAATTTCAAAAGTCTTTTGTGATGGCTTGCTATTTACCAAATAGGAACTGGAAGAGGCATGAAACAACAGGAGTGAAGGAAACACAACTCCAGTAATACCACCTTGTGTCTATGCTCTATTTCATACATACCTCTTTTACTGGACTCATCACACACTTTTGACTTCTTCCCAAATCAAAGGAGAAAATTTTTTCTTTATTTTTATTATTTTTCAATTTCTATTCATCCATGCTCACTACTGCAAGCATGATTACATTCATCCTGAGGAGTTGGTGATGTGCATAACACATATTCATTATTTTCTTCCTGCTCCCCTTGTCCCCCTTTCTTCCATCTCTTGGTCTCCCTTCCATCTCACTATTTCCAGTTACCTCTTTTATTTTGCTCTTTATTTATATTTTATGTTTCTCATAGAAAGGAAACCATGTAGTATTTAAGCTTGGAAGTCTGTTTTATTTCATTTAATATTATAGTGTCAGGGTACATCGATTTTCCTACAGGTGACTCAAATTTATCTTCCTTTATGGAAGAATAGTATATAAATACCAATTTTTTATGCATTTATCAATTGATAGACATATAGACCACTCCCAAGATTTAGCCATTATGAATTGTGCTGCTATAATCATTATGGATATTTCTCAAAAATCTAAAACTAGAAATTTCCAAAGGAAAACCCTTGAGGACAGAGAGTGTCCAATTCTTGAGGACAGGGAATATCCATTTGTTTCCACTACCTATTACAGTGCCAGGTCCATTAGAGAAATATATAGGAGAAAAAAGAATATAAATAAAGCAAGTCCTACTTTTTTCACTGATTCCAGAGACTCATGTATTTTTCTAATGGATCTTCAATGATCAATAGCCGCAAACACTTTAGTGTTGTTCTTTCAATCAATGCTCTATAATGTGTTAACAAAGCATAAAAGCACAAGGAAAGTACCTTCAATGTTAAGTAAACTTTTTGTACTGTAAAAGTAACTATCCCAATAATGTAGAGTATCTGATCTTTTAGGTGAGTTTAACATGGCTGGGCTTCTTAAGCAGTACCTTCAGGACAAATTTCTTTAAGTCCCTCTTCTGTAAACCATCATCCTTGATCTAAATATTACCCTGTAAGAAAAATGTTCCTTCCTAGCAATTGTTGAGTAAACTCATAGCTGCTGCCTATTGCTAGGCACCGACTAAGTAATCAGGCTTTCTTGCAATAATATATTTTAAGAGAGTATACAAATTAATACCAAGGTAAGAAGTTATTGAGGCACACCATTTATAATAATTTCATTTAAAGTGTGAAATATATAAATGCTGAACATTCCAAAGAGAGATGCATTCATATATTTACCCTTGAATCAGGCATTCCCATATTGTAGCATATTTGTATTTATAGATTTTTCCCCCCTTGGAACTCAGCCTCACAGACACTTCAGTGCAGTCTCTCGCCATCCTTTTGCGGCTTCCTGGTGGAGATGACATTTGCTCAGCTAGAGAATAGACACTTTCTAGCTGAGTTGCTCATCACACTGATACCGCAAGGCCTGGCTGATTGGCTGTCAGAGGACTCCAGCTGTTTAGCTTCCACGATGTGTCTTTCATAGGAAAGACATTTCCTGGAACATCAACAGCTTGTTAAGGACTGGGGAGTGCAGCAGAAAAATTTTGGAGGAACTGAGTAGTTTGAACTTGGCAGAGGTGTAAAGATGAAAGAGAGAGAGAGGGCTGAAAAGGAGACTTTTCCCCCCACTGGTGTTTGGAAGATTCATTTTCAGAGCTAACCTTAAAATTTGCAATGAGCAACCTTCCAAGCTTAGAAGGTCAAATGTTGGTAGGAGAAGCAAAGTCTATTACCCACCATAGAGGTACACAAATTACACAAAAATGTAAAACTGATCAAATAAACTGGAAAATTCATAAAATTGTCAGCAGTTCCACCTCAATCTAATTTTTTTCATGCCTTGATTTCCTCTTTTGAAAACTGAGGGCAAAGAATATTCTCAGGCAGTCTTATAATACACAGCAAGCAAAAAGCTGACTAAACATACCTGGATTCTAAACGTACATTTGAGAAGCCAAGTTGGTAGCCAGAGCAAGCAGAAGGAAGGAGCACAGTGCTAAGGCTGTGCTTGGCAATTTGAAGCCCATGTGGACCAATTAGCACTGCTTTCTTCCACAGTCGTCAACTGAACCCTGAACTCCAGCCTGGCATCTCATAGATATGGGCTATTGGTCACTGAGGTCACCAAGAGAAAGTGGGTGGTTGGCTCAGTGAAAAATAGCTAGCAGATACATGTCTCCAAGTGTCACCTCTATGTTTTAGAGGAAGCTTAGAAACTCTTCAGGGCACCAAGTACTATATAAGGGTCTTCTAAAATCTCTCTGGTATGTGGGCTTCCATTTCTTAACACTCTTATCACTCTAGGTTGCCATTATCTGCTTGCCTAGTTCTTAAAGCAAACTGATGGCTTTTTGAGAATTTATATTGTTTTAATTTAAGTATTGTGTCTTACTCAACCCTGTTAACCATAGCACCTTGCACAGTGCTGGCACATAGTAAAGACACTGAAAATGAATGTGAAGGGTCCAGCTTCAGCATTCCCAAACATAATTTGACAACCATGGTTTGTTGAATGGGTTGCCAATTTCACCATAAAATTCTGAAATCATACCCTAAAATATATATATATATGTATATATATATATATATATATATATATATATATATATATATAATTTATTCCAAAATGTTGGTGGATAAATGCTTTTGCAAATAGAAAACAGATAAATCTGTTACAAAAGAGAAGGGAATAAAAACTGCGGAAAGAGTGGATGAAAAGGAGGAGAAAGTAATAAAAAGGAATTAAAATGTGTTATGCACATATACCAACTGTACGTGATGAATGTAAACATTATGTAATGCAAATATGCAACAAGAAAAATTGGAAAAATGTTAACCATGTTTCAAGGAACAGACATGCGTTGTAATAAATTAGTCTGCTATGGTACCATAAATCTCTAAAGGTTGTTTAAGTAGTGGCCTAACCCTAGCTTATTCAGTTTCACAGATAACAAAAGCAATGCCTTTTAATACAAATTAAAACAATCATTTGAATTTACAATGGAGAATTCTGGGTTTGGAATGGAAGTTCCTAAAGGATATAGATGGCATCTTATCAACAGCCCATAATCATCAAATATACTAGAGAAGAAAGAGAGGTACACTGAGTTTTTATTTCAACAATAGCTGAGGATTTTATCTTTACTGTTTCACTTGGACTCCCTGTGTTTCTGCCTAAAGCATACTATCCTCTCTCCATGACTATGTACACTTGTCAGGATTATTCTATTGTTCATCTAACATTTAGCTTTCAGGTTTCATGACTTTCTGAAGCTTGCCCTGATCACTATCTCAGATTCAGTACCTCTACTGTATACTTCCACAGTGCACCATAATTTCTTTTTTTATTATAACCATTATATTACTTTGTGAATTTGCTTTTACTTATTTATCTCTTGATAGACTGCAGTTTTATTGAGGGGAAACTTCTATTTTATTACATCTGTGATGGAATGATTCCCATGATCAAGGAAGTTTTGGAAATGCTGTTCTGATTCATTGTTTTAAAACTATCCAATATGAATACTTAATACAAAACGCTAACACTAGCTAGCCCAATCAGAAATATTGGATTTACACCAAAATCTCATGGAAACATTATTGGAATTCTGGTGAGTTAGTTCCAATCTACCACCTCCAGTGTAACCCACAGTGAGAATAAAGACACTAAGTTATATTTACGGTTATAGGCAGCCAAGGGGTCCTGAGTCTGGTCAAGAAGAGGGTTCACAGAACAAAAGACTAGAACCAAGGCCTAACCCAGAATTTATTAATTCGTGAAGAAGGGAGTGGCTTGAAGATGAGTGTTGTTGAGAATGGCCAGAATTATGTGAGTAATGTGAGCTGAGCTAGCTAGGAGTCCAGAAAGCACCTCTGCAATATGTGGGAACAATATGCAGAAGACCAATCTGCGTAACACAATTGAGGTAGCATTTAACGTTTAAGGGGCTGGTGTTTCAATTCTTATATGCAACCTTTTTCTGTCCTGGAAAGTTATAGCCTCTTATAACCTCCTTGAGGCTGAAATCCAGTTAACAATCCTGCAGCTGTTGGCTCTGCCATCTCTCTGAAATAAACTATTTAAAGGGAGACAAAGGCAAGGAAACAGTGCTGTTGCTTGGCTTCAGAGATTACACATCAGTACTTCAGCTAGCCCCATTTACATTGCTTAGAGTCAATTGAAGGGAAATGAAAATAGCTTAGCCAGCTCTGTACATATCAGTACATTGAGACAGGCTCAGGTTTAGGTGAAGTGGAGGTGCTTGTTTTATATTCCAGGGGAGCTGTCCAAAAGGTTCCTGTACAAGAGAGGAATAATAAGAAGTGCTACAAAGAAGTGCTTATTTTGCATATGGTAGTTACAGCATTTGAGGTAAGTCTAGAAAAAGCAATCAAGATGCAGCTTGAAGGACATAAGTGGAGGAACTCCAAGCAGGCTAGGGATGGATATAGAGTAAGCACTGATCAGAGAAAAAGAACAAAAAATTGAGTGTGGTAGGAGCCTCAGGTCAACCTTGGAGCACAGTGGGAAAAAAGTTTAAAAGGCTAGGGAGAGCAGTTTATAGAGTTTATACTTATTTAAGCAAATAACAGAGAGTGAGAGAATGAGTTTAAGTAAGAATGTACCCAATCGCAACCACTTATAGGAAAACTGAATTTGTAACATTCCATTCAGTTGAATAGACACTTTGTAATGTCTGTTATGTGCTGCATACAAAGGACTGTAGTAACTGAAGACAGTGTACAGGAAGTAATGAGTTTTCTGCTGACATTGTCCACAATTAAGGCAATTAATATCTTAGCTAAGCTTTTGTAAGAGTTACTGAGAGATACAAAACTTCTCTAGGAAGCAAAATTAAACAGGCTTTCTGATTTAATGTAGAGATGGAATGGATGCTAATCTCTCTTCTCTTTGTAATAACACATCTATCCTCCAGGAACAATAAAAATTCAATACTGGTGCAATTCTCGTGTAGAATGGAGCCACCCATTTCTAGAATTGGGTTTTTTCCATTGCATTACTAAAGCATGGCCCTTTACCCTCAATTCTAAAGTGATTTTACCTCTGTGTTTTATTCCAGCATCATAGAATTCACAACCACTTAAGTCACATCAAAGTGCATGAAAAATGTATACTAGTATTTTTGCACACGACTAGAAAAATGGTTATTTCCAAGGAATACTAAAAGAAGAAATGCCAAGTAATACGAACATCATATGATATTATTCTTCTACTGGCTTGACAGATGCTTGAAATCTTTACATTCATCAAAAGAGTTCAGGGCCAATGATCCAGTATTTAGGCTCTTTTGGAATTATATGCATTGAAGTTATAAAGAGACTGCTTTGTTCAGAGGGCCATGGGTTTATCATGGCTTTCAAAGCTAAATCAAGAAGATATAAAAATTCTAAATAATCTGATATCAGTCAATGAAATTGAAAATAAATTAAAAATTTATCAATAAAGAAAAGCCCAGGCCTTGATGGATTTGATGCTGAATTCATCAAGAAATTTAGAGAAGAACTAATGACACTAATGTTGAAACTCTTTAAAGAAATTTACATGGAAGCAGTTATTTCCGAAATCACTCCAGGAAGCAAATACTACCTTGATCCCCAACCAAGAGAAGAACGCAACCAAAAAACAAAACTACAGGCCAGTCTTCCTAATGAACGTAGGAGCAAAAATCCAGTTAAAATACTGGCAAACAGAATGCAGCAAATCATCAAGAAGTTCATTCATCACAGGGATGCAGGGATAGTTGAACATATGCAAATCAATAAATGTAATACATCCTATTAACACAACCAAAGACAAAATCACATGATCTTCTTAATATATGCCTAAAAAGTTTCTGACAAAGTCCAACACCAATACAAGATTGAAAAAAAATCCTAGTGGGCTTACCAGACTACACACAGTGAACACCAAGCAGTGATCAGGGACCAGAGTCCACCCCTGGGTGCTGACCACACGAGTCCTGGTGGAATCCCAGCACATGGGGCAAACTTCAAACTCTGATCCCAGGTGGTAAGACCATGCTCTGCATCTGAAACCACGCCAAGACTCACCTTGGACTACAGCGGATTATCTGTGCTAGTTTGAAAGGAGATTAAGTAACTTCCTCACTGAAACAAGATCTCAGCTGCCTCCAGTCAGTGTGGTGAGTATGCCCCTAAAATAGAGGTGTACAGTGGCTAAATAAGACCAGTAGTAAAGCTCCTTCCAACTAATTGTAAGACCTTGGTGAGTCTGACCAGAGTGAGAGTGACGCCCTCCTACACACAGAAAACATCAGGCAGAGTGAGGAGTGTGTCAAAAAGGACTCCCCCAACTTGAAGAAAATCAAAAGGGCTTATGACACACACAAGCACACAGTAGGGACACAGTAGGACCTCAGCCAACACAAACACTATAGACAGGGAGATTTGATGACCTGGAATAACCTGAAGATAAAGTAATAGCAAGAATTGAAAGTTGACCTACCTCAATACTACTAGCCTTGTCAGCACAGGAACACTATAGGACTCACTTAACAGACCCTACAGCAGGAGGCCAAGCAACTGGACAAACATCAGCCTTACATGAGGACACCAAGATACACAATACCAACAGTTGATGCTGGTCTGAAAGACCAAAAACTAACTCAAAACTGGAAAATGGCAAAAAAAAAGCAAAATACTGTCTCAAACATCTAGTCCACCAGGAACAAGTACAGGAGATATTGAAATAGAGGACTCCAAAAGTAACACATCAGAAATCTCTGAAAAGATAGCAAATGAAATTGAAAAACTCCATGAGGCCATAGAGGAAATCAAATTAAAAGTACTCTCCCATGTAAAGATAGAAATGACAACATTAGTAAAGCAGTTGCTGAATGCAGCTAAAGAAGAAATAGAGAAAAAATTACAGGAGCATGGGAAACTGATTGAAACCTTGAACAATATAGAACACAAGCAGAATTCATGAAGCAAACTGAAACAGACATCCAAGAAACAAAAACTTCTATTCAAAGCACACAAAACCATTTAAATGTAGCTGAGGATAGGATTTCAAACCTTGAGGACAGGATCACAATTAGTGATCATGAAAGGATAGAATTTTTAAAAATAATGAAGCACCATGAAATGACAATCCAGAAGATTCAAGATGATGCCAAGAGCAACAATATAAGATTAATAGGCATTAGTGAAGATGCTGGAGTCAATGCAAACGGCATCACTAAAATATTGACAGAAATAATAGGAGAAAATTTCCCAAAAATGGAGAAAAATTTTATATGCAGATAAGTGAGGCAAATAGAACACCAGTCAAAACCAACATAAATCTATACCCAGACACATAACCATTAAGATCTCAGACATACAACATAAAAACAGAATACTAAAAGCTGTTAGAGAAAAGACAAAACTCACCCACCAAGGAAAGCCCATTAGAATCATGGTAGATTTTTCAGCACAAACCCTCTAGTCAAGACAAACTTGGAGTGAGATATTTCAAATCCTGAACAAGACAACTTTCAATCCAGACTAATGTATCTAGCAAAACTTTCATTCAAATTTAATGGAGAAACAAGAAACTTCCATGACAAAGAACAACTGAAGAAATTCACATCCACTAAACTAACCCTAGAAAGAGTGTTGAAAGACATACTAGACAGAGATAAAAATGACCACAATCCCCAGAACAACAGAAAGAAACCACCAGGTAGGACAAGCAACGAAATAAGGAGGAAAAGCAGAAAGCAAACAATTGGAACATAACATGGCAACGTTGAGCCAGTACATACCAGTGATATCCATAAATGTAAATGGGCTCAATTCAACTGTCAAAAAAAATCGGTTGACAGAATGGATCAAGAAACATGATCCCACAATATGCTGTATACAAGAAACACATCTGACCCAAAAGGAAACTCATAGATTAAAAGTCAAAGGATGGAAAACAGTATTCCATGCAACAGGAATGCAGAAAAAATCAGGGGTAACTATTCTATTCGAAGACAATGTGAATGTCAAACCTAAGATGATTAAAAGAGGCAAAGAAGGTCACTACATACTTGTAAATGGAAAAATCAAAGAGGAAGAACTAACAATTATAAATATATATGCACCAAACAGAGGAGCACCCAACTATATAAGACAGATACTAATAGACATGAAAAACCAAATACACAAGAACAAAATTATTACAGGGGACCTTAACAGCCCATTGTCACAAAGAGATAGATCAACTAGACAAAAAGTCAGCAAAAAAATAATAGAACTGAATCATACCTGAAAACAATTGGACTTAGATTTTAACAGAATGTTCCACCAACCACATCAGAATATACATTCTTCTCAGTTGTGCATGGGACATTCTTCAAAATAGACCACATATTATCCCATAAAACATTCTTAAGTAAATGCAAAGGTAGTGAAATTATCCAATGCATAATATCTAAACATAGCATGCCAAGATTGGAAATTAATGGCAAAAGAAATTGCAAAACCTGCATAAATAGATGGAAATTAAATAACAACCCTTTGAATGGCTAGTGGGTTACAGAAGAAATTAAAGAAGAAATAAATACCTACAATTCAAAGAAAATTATGGAAACAGCAAATTGTAATCTGTGAGGTGCAATGAAAGCAGTCTTAAGAGAAAAAATATATATCAATTAATTGTCATATCAGAAAAAAGAATGAGCACAAATACACTACCTAATGCTTCATCTCAAGCTTCTAGAAAAAAAAGAGCAAGTTAAACCCAAAGCTCATAGAGGAGAGGAAGTAGTAAAGATTAGAGAAGAAATCAATGAATTGAAACTAAAAACTACACAGAATTGATGAATCAAAAGTTGGTTTTTTGGGAGCATAAACAAAATTGACAAGCCTCTAGCAAACCTTATACAGAAAAAGCAAGAAAAAAACCAATTCATGCAATAATGACTGAAAATGAAGAAATTACTACAGATCGCATGAGGATTCAAAAGATCATGAATATCTACTTGGAAAATCCCTACTCAAATAGAGTGGAAATCGCAGAGGAAATGGACAGTTTTCTAGAAACATATGAACTACCAAAGCTCAGCCAAGAAGATATAGCAATTTTGAATAAGCCAATATCAGCTATTGTAACTGAAAACATAATTAAAAACTTACCAACAAAGAAAAGTCCAAGTCCTGATGAATTCATGGCTGAATTCTACAAGAAATTTATAGAGGATTTGATGCTAATACTGCTTAAAATCTTCAATGAAATTGAAAAGAAAACAATCCTCCCTAAACCACTCCTGGAGGCAAGTATTATTCTGATACCAAAAACCAGAGAAAGACCCAACCAAAAAGTAGAACTATAGGCCAATCTCACTAATGAACGTTAATGCAAAGATTCTCAATAAAATACTGACAAATACAATGCAGCAAATCATCAAGAACATTATATATCATGACCAAGTGGGGTTCACCCCAGGAATGCAGGGATGGTTTAACATACACAAATCAATAAATGTGATACACCACAACAACAGAGCCAAAAACAAAAACCACATAATCTCAATAGATGCAGAAAAAGCTTTCAATAAATTCCAACACATGTTCATGATAAAAACTGTTCAGAAACTTGGAATACACGGTGTCTACCTCGACATTATAAAGGCCATCTATGATAAAGCAACAGCCAATATCATACTAAATGGACAAAAACTGAAAGCTTTCACTTTAAAATCAGGAACAAGATAAGGATGTCCACTAACACCACTCCTTTTCAATATAGCTCTGGAAATACTAGCCAGGGCAATCACACAAGAGTGAGAAATAAAAGGAATAAAGATAGGAAGGGAAGAAGTTAAATTATCACTATTTGCAGATGACATGATTCTCTATATAGAAGACCTCAAAAATTCCGTTAAAAGACTAGTAGAAGTAATAAATATATTCAGCAGTGTAGCTGGCTACAAAGTCAACGCTCAAAAATCAATAGCATTCTTGTACACAAACAAGAAATTCACTGAGAGAGAAATTAGGAAAATATCTCCCTTTACAATAACATCTAAAAATGAAATTTCTAGGAATCAACCTAACTTAGAATGTAAAAGACCTATATACTATATACTAAAAACTATACTATGCTAAAAAAGGAGATTGAAAGGATGTTAGAAAATGGAAGGATATTCCTTGCTCTTGTCTAAGAAGAACCAATACTGTCATAATGACCATGCTCTCAAAACTATTATACAGACTTAACTCAATCCCAATCAAAATACCATTGACATACCCGACAAATCTAGAGAAAACAATCCTAAAATTCATTTGCAACCAAAAGAAAACTAGAATACCAAATAAAATTCTGGCAATAAAGGCAAGGCAGGAGGCATCTCAATTCCTGACTTAAAACCGTACTATAAAGCCACAGTGATAAAATTAGCATGGTGGTGGCAAAGAAATAGATCTGAGGATAAATGAAACAGATTAGAAGATGCAAATATAAGTACACAGACACTCAGTTACCTGATATTTCACAAAAGTCTAAACATGTTCACTGGAAGAAGGATAGCCTGTTTAACAAATGGTGTTGGAAAAATTGGCTCTCCACATGCAGAAGACTAAAACTAGTTCCATGCCTATCACCATGCACAAAACTAAAGTCTAAATCAATCAAAGAACTAAACATTAAAACAGAAACACTAAATCTGCCGGAAGATAAGGTAGGTAGAAGTCTTGGAGATATAGGGGTAGGCAAAGAATTCATTAACAAAAGGCAAACTGCATGGGAAACACTTCAGAGAATCAACAACTGGGATCTCATATTATTGAAAAGTTTTTGCACTTCAAAAGAAATCACCAACAGAGTGAAAAGAAAACTCACGGAATGGGAAAGAATTTTAGCCAGCAACCTCTCAGACAAAGGACTTATATCAAGAAAATACAAAGAACTGAAAAGCATCAAGCCCCCAAATTCAAAGATCCTCTCCAAAAATGGGTGTATGATATGAACACACAGTTCTCAGATGAAGATATACAAATGACAAAAAATACATGAAGAAATGTTCACTGTCACTGGTCATTCGAGAAAAGCAAATTAAAACAACATTGAGATTTCATTGCACTCCAGAAAGAATAGCTGCCATCAAGAAACCAACTGATAACAAATGTTGGTGAGCCTGCAGGGGGAAAAGGAACACTGCTCCACTGTTGGTGGGAATGCAGACTGGTGAAACCACTATGGAAATCAGTATGGAGAATTCTCAGAACACTAGGATTTGGAAGCTCCATTGAACCCAGCTATTCCCCTCCTGGGTATTTTCCCAGAAAAACTGGAATGTTCGTATCACAGTGATATATGTGCACCCATGTTTATAGCAGCACAATTTGTAATAGCAAAATCTTGGAAACAACCAAGATGCCCATCAACCACAGAATGAATGAAAAAGATGTTATTTTTATACAATGGAATATTACTCAGCTATGAAGAAGGATGATTTGGAGGCCTTTGTGGGTAAATAAAGACAACTTGAACATATCCTCATTCGGGAAATAAATAAGAATCATATTTATAAATACCATATGGTGTATCTAGTGAAAATGTAACATGACCCTTAGGAGAAATAAACCCCAAAATGCATAATTGCTACTGTAAAAAAAAGAGAGGAAAAGAAAGTGCGCTAAAGGTTATAACTGCATGTATGTTTAAGTGTGTAAGATAGATGACCATATTACTGTTTTTGTTAGATCACTGAGCAGAACTGTTAACAGTCTCTCTGTTTGAATGTCTACATTGTATGTTTTAATTTTTTAACTTGAACAAATATTTCCAAGATGAAAGTATGTAATTCATCAAGTAGTGATTTCTTAGTATTTTTTGTTCTTTTCTTTTTTTCCTTTGGAATTCTGTATTGTTGCTACCTTTTTTCTGTTTTGTTTTGTTAGTTTTTTTCCCTTTAAATAAAAATTTTTTAAAAATGAAAAAAATCCTACAGAAAATTGGAACAGATAGTCTTTACAGCAATCTGATGAAGGCAATCTATGATAAACCATGATATTAAATGGTCAAAAACTGAAAGCTTTCATTCTAAAATCAGGAATGAGAAAGAATATCCACTATCACCACTCCTATTCAATATTGTTCTGGAAACATTAGCCAGAGAAATTACACAAGTGAAAAAAAAAAGAAAAGAATAAAAACAGGAATGAAAGAACTTAATCATTATTTGCAGATGGAATGATCCTCTACATAGAAGACCCAAAATTTCACTTAAAAACTTTTACATTTCAAATCCAAATTCAGTCGTGCAGCAAGATATAAAGTCAACACTCAAAAATCAACAGACTTTCTGTACTCAGGCAACAAACTGGCAGAGAAAGAAATTAGTGAATGCATACTCTTCACAATTGCATCTAAATAACTGAAATACTTAGGAATCAATCCAAAGAAAAATGTAAAATATCTGCAGAGTGAAATTTATAGTACCCTAAAAAAGAGATCAAAGAGAATATCAGAAAATGGAAAAATATCCCCTGCTCTTGGATAGAAACCACCAACATAGTGAAAGTGGACATACATCCTAAACTGCTATACAGATTTAATGCAATCCTGATGAAAATACTGTTAGCATACCTCAAAGATACAGAAAATAAAACCCTCTTAAAATTCATTTGGAACCAGAAGAGACCTGAAATATTAAAAGTAACTTGGGTAACAAAGGCAAGTCAGGGGGCATCGCAATCCCAGACTGGAAATTAAACTACAAAGCTACTGTGATAAAATCAGCATTGTATTGGGGAAAAAAAAGGTCTGAGGATCAGCGGAACAAAACAGGAGATACAGGCACAAACTCAAACACACTCAGCCACTTTATCTTTTACAAAAGAGCCAAACATGTTCAGTGGAAGAAAGACAGTATCTTTAATACGTGTTGCTGTAAAAACTGGCTTTCCTCATGCTGAATACTAAAAGTAGATGCATGTCTATCACCATACACTAAACTAATATCAAAATGAATCAAAGATCTAAATATAAAAATAGAAACGCTAAATTTACTGGAAGAGAAAATAAGTGCAAATTTCAAGATATAGTTTCAAGAGACTTGATGAACAAAATACAGACAGCAAGGTAAATATTACAAAGAATCAACAAATGGGATCCTATCTTATTTAAAAGCTTTTGCACAACAAAAGAAAGAACCAACAGAGTGAAAAGACAACCCACAGACAGGGAAAAATTATAGCTAGTTGTCCTTCGACAAAGTTCTTATATCTAGAATATATAAAGAATTGAAAAAGTCAGACCACCCAAAAAAGATTCAAAGACCCAATCCAAAAATGGGCACCTAAGATGAATAGACCCTTCTCGGTGAAGAAAAACAAATCACAAATAAATGCTTGAAAAAATGTTCAACATCATTGGCCATTCGAGAGATGCAAATTTACACAACACTGAAATGCCATCTCCCCCCAGAAAGCATGGCTTTCAGCCAGAAAGAAATCAACCACAGATGCTGGAAGGACTGTGGAAAAAAGAAACTTCCCTCACTGTTGGTGGGTATATAGACTGGTGCAAGCACTATGGAAATCAGTATGGAAATTCCTCAAAAAACTCAGAGTAGAGGCCCCATTTGAGCCAGCTATTTCCCTTCTGGGTATCTTCCCAGAAGAATCAAAAACATCACACCACAGTAATAAATGTCCCCCATATATCACCAATAATAAGGCCAGTGATACTTTTTAAAGACTTTTTAAATTAATTTTGACCTTAAAATGTATTGCACTAGAAATAGAAAGTCAAATTACTATACTTAAAAAACTATCAGAAGTGCAACTGATATTTTGACTATTGACTTTGTATCCAACTACACTACTGAATTTTGATATTAATTCTACAAGTCTTTTAGTGGAGCTTTGGGATCTTCTATTTAGTGTATCGTGTCATCCACAAATAGCAATGATAATTTCATAGTGAATTATACACCATAAAGCTACTCTTGTCTAGTTGCTCTGGTTAATGTTTCCAACGCTATGTTACATAGGAGTGTTGATAGTGGACACCCTTGTCTTGTTCCTGTTGATAATGCACATCCTTGTCTTGTTCCTGATAAACTCACTAAAAGCGAAACTAGGGAAATCATACCTTCACAATAGCATTCAAAAAAATGAAATATTTAGGAATCAATCTAGTAAAGAAAGTAAAAAATCTATACACTAAAAATTACAGTTCTCTGAAAAACAGTATCAAAGAAGATATCAGAAAATGGGAATATACCCCTTGCTCATGGATAGAAAGAACCAATATAGTGAAAATGGTCATACTGCAAAATTGTTATATATATTTAATGCAATTCTGATCAAAATCCCATTAGCATACATCAAAGAACTAGAAAAAGAATTCCCAAAATTCATTTGTAAAGAAAGGGACCTAGAATAGAGAAAGCAGTTTTGGGCAACAAAGGCAAAGCAGGGGTCATCACAATGCCTGACTTGACATTATACTGCGAAGCTACTGTGATAAAATCAACATGGTACTGGAAAAACAAATGAGCAGATTTGAGGATCACTGGAAAAGATTGGAAGATGCAGACACAAATTCAGATGCACTCAGTCACCTTATCTTTGACAAAGAGGCCAAACGTGTTCACTTCAAGTAAGATAGCCTGTTTAATAAGTGGTGCAAGAAAACCTGGCTTGGCACATGCAGAAAAGTAAAACTAGACCCATGTCCATCAACATGCACTAAACTAAAATCAAAATGGATCAAAGATCTATATAATAAAACAGAAACAGTACATCTACTGGAAGAGAAAGTAGTTAAAAATCTTGAAGACATAGGTATAGGCAGAGACTTCATGAACTAAACCCAGACCACAAGGGAAATAATTCACAGAATCAACAACTGGGATCTCATATTACTAAAAAGCTTTTGCACATAAAACAAATCACCAACAGAGTGAAAAGGCAACCCACAAAGTGGGAAAAAATTTTAGCCAGTTGTCTCTCAAAGGACTTCTACCTAGAACATATAAAGAATGTTTTTAAAAATCAGACCGCCCTAAATTCAAACATACAATTCAAAAATGGACATTTGAGATGAATATGCAATTCTCAGATGAAGAAATATAAATGGCATATAAATATATGAAAAAATGTTGAACATCATTGGCCATTTGAGAGATGCAGATTTGCACAACACTGAGATTCCATCTCACCCCAGAAAGAATGGTTATCATCAAGAAAGCAACCAATCAAAAATCCTGAGGGGCTGTGGGGAAAAAGAAACCCTCCTATACTGTTGGTGGAAGTGCAGTCTGGTGCAACCACTATGGAAATCAGTATGCTGATTCCTCAAAAAACTAGGATTCAAGGTCCCGTTCAACCCAGCTACTCCCCTTCTGGGTAGCTTCTCAGAAGAATCAAAAACATCATATCACAACAATTTATGTGCACCCATGTTTATAGCAGTACAATTTATAATCGCTAGATCTTGGAAACAACCCAAGTGTCCATTAATTGAGTAACAGATAAAAAAGAAGATGTGTTTTTTATATAATGTAGTACTAGTCAACCATAAAGAAAGATAAACTGGAGACTTTTATATGTAAATGGATGCAACTTGAAACCATACTCTTACATGAATTAAATCTGACCCACATGTGTAAACATCATATTGACTCACTACTGTGAGAAACTGAATGAGTAAATAAGGTCCAAAATGTACAATAGATTTTGTGAATTAGGAAGAAATTGTTCAAAGGAAAACACAAATTATGATGGAGGAAATGTCAAAGGAAGAAAGGGAAAAATATATATATTTATACACAAGATAGTTAAAACAGTTATACAGCTAGTTTCACACTATTCGCTGAAAAGAAAAAATTTGTTTTAATATTGTTTGGACAAGATATCATGCCTATATCTTGTACTCTGAATAACTGCTATGAAAACAACAATTTGCAATGTATTATGTATTCTAACTCTCCTACTAACATGTTTTGATAATCTATTTATTGTTATATTATCTTTTTTCTCTTAAAAATTAAAAAAAAACAAAGAGTTCAGCGTGGCTTTATTTGCTAACTCAATTATTCTTTTTGACTGAGTAGATTGGAGGCTGGAGAGAACAGGACTCATGACAGAGTTAAGTGAATTCAGTGCTAGGGATACGAAAAAAGGATGCAACATGAAACAGATCCAGGTAGAGTTCCAAAGGAATGATGTGGAGGAGTTTAAATGAGTTGCTCAAGGGTATAAATGAATGGGAGAATGAGCCACCAAAAAGCAATCTTAGCAGGATTTTTACTTCCAAGTTATTCTTGTCATCAAATTGCTTGGATGTAGAAAATCCAAAAGGATAAGAATCACTTGGATACATTTTATCTGCAATACACCAGATCTCTGAAACTTAAAAATACTAGTATCACAACTGAAGACTCACCACTGGAACACCTCATCATCCTCTACATATATGTTCAAAGACTTTGTCTTTCAGGGCCCTTTACTCTCTCAAAATATATTACTGACTGAGTCACCAAAAAGTGCTCCTAACTCAGCTCTTGTTTGGCATCTGCTGCATACATGGCAGGTTATTCAATAATTTCCTGCTACTTGGTTAAAGGCACTGCTGCCTTTCAGAGCAGTGAGTTGGGAAGAAGATGGGTCTCAAGTCACCAAGTGTCAAATTAATGAACAGGAGAAATGAAGCACAGGGAAGCCAATGATCAGCTGCAGCAGGAGCTATAAGGAAGCCTTTAACCAACTTCATGGCTCTCACTTGAACTATAGGGTTGTTAAAGAGAAGGACCCTGTGAGGCACAGAACAAAAGAGTGTTTAGGCAGAGGCAGCACTGGATTGATGAAAAAGTCAGAAAAGCAGTAGGTAGAGGTGTCCAGTGGCCAGAGGTTGCTGCTTGCTTTTTAAGAAAAACAGTCTTGCTTCCCTCCACATTTTGTAGCCTCTATCTTTCTCTTTCTAACTGACTCAAACTGTCTCTCTTTCATTCCTTTATACAAATTTAAGAGATGTGGTTCTTTAAGTGGGATCTGAGTCTATGGGTGTACCTACAAATGGCCAATAGCATAAACACAATCCAAAAAAATGAGCCTGCCTTACAGAGACACCTACATTCTAATTTGGACTTCTTATGCATGAAATTTGGAGTGAATTAATGAGTAGGAGCTGTAAATAAGAAAACTAGAGGGATGCTTCATCTATTCAAGATTATGTCTGATTTCTCATTTATAGCAAACACAAGAATAATTCTTCTTAATTTTTAAGTACTACTTCTCAAGGCCCAAACCCCAGAAAACACAATAAATGCTTAGACTAGTGTCTGCCCAATATCTCAATCAGTCATTCCAAATAGCTGTTGATATGGTTATTTTAAGAAATATAAGCCAGGCATATAGCTCATCAGCATAAGTGCCTGCCTGACAAGCATTAGGTCCTGAGTTTGATTCCTGGTACAAAAAAAGAGAAAGAAGAAAGACAGAAAGAACAAAAGAAAGAACAAAAGAAAGAATGAAAGAAAGAAAGAAAGAAAGAAAGAAAGAAAGAAAGAAAGAAAGAAAGAAAGAAAAAAGAAAGAAGATGAGAATGACCTGGCTGTGCAGGTATAGCAATGCCAAGTGCTCCCTGAAAAGCTTCAAGTGTGTGCTCAGATATTGAAAGCCCCAAGAAGCTTGCTCACAATGTAGAGTGTTCTCTGAATTCAACAGGGGATATTTTCATGAGTTTGATAAAAAGGAGAATCTTTATCCACTTAAAGTGTCATCTTGCAGCTCATTTCTGTTTATTAAATACCACTGTGATATGCTTTATCTTAGGAAAATAAAAATGTGTTTTAGGTCTCTAGAGATGTGAAAGAATGAACCAAGTATCTTCTAAAGTACAATGGATACTCCACTGTTTATCTTCTCATTTGTGAACAACAAAAAAAAAGCCTTTCCTAAGAACTTGCAGCAGTTACCTGTATGTAAGGTGAGAGCCTGGATTTCACTGTATATGCAATGCACTTGTGTTAAAATACCTCCAAGGTCACTAATTACTATAAACATATCATAAGTCATTAAAACTTTATCATATGATTCAACAATTATATCTGTGCAAGAAAAAACTTTTCCAGGCCCCAGAGAATGTGCTACAGAGACTACACTGTGGAGGGAAGAGGGAAAGATGTAACTAATTATGTGCTTACAAGAAAACCAACAAAAATAAAATAGATGTTTTAAGAATAAATTGATGTCTAGTTATTCTGATTTTTCTAAACAATCCTGTAGCAGGGATTGGTCACAGACTGAAAAGTCTGGCTTGGAAAATCCCTTAGATTTCCAGCCACAAATCCTGCTTCAAGGTCCTTCAAGGGAAATTCTTTCATGAATTTCTAAATTTCCATCAGCTGATATCTGAAAATAAGGGTAAGGCCAACTACATTGTGAGGAGTGAGCCAGTAGGACTCTGTTTCTATACCATGTAAATGCCTTGTAATTCCATTTAGAGTGTAACAGGCAGTTTATTTTGTCATTGGCAAACTGCGTGTTATTTTTGTAAGACAAACAACAAATCCCAACTCAGAACAGGGGCTGCAAATACTTTCTGCAAAAAGAGAGTAAACATTTAGGCTCTGCAGGTCACATATTGCTTCTGCCACATACTCTTTTACTTGTTTGTTTGGTTTGTTTTTGTTTTATTTTTTATACTCCTTTGAAAAATATGAGTACAAACACAGTCTGGGGCTGGATTTGACCTGCTGGCAGTAGTTTGTCTACTCCTGTAGGAGTTCTAAGAAACCATGCAGTAGTGATAGCAAGAGCTCAAGTCTACCAGGAGTTTATGTAGCCAAAGTAAACTGGACTTAGAGAAGCAAATCTATAAGAGCTATGTGCCAAGGAGCTTTGGAAGTATAAGCAAGTTGTCCTACTGAAGATCTTAAGAATAGACACAGCATGTCTTCAAGGTGTTACTGCTGATATTACTCACAGGCAGCATTTGAATCTGTAGCAAACTAACTTCAGAGCCTGTGCTCTTATTCACTGTGCTTACTGTGAAACAGCATCATGTAACTGGCCTTGTGACATTTCCGTGCTTTAAATAAACAAGGGATTCCTTACTTTTTCTGTTAATCAGCTCACTAATCTACATGAAAATTTCAGATGGACTGTCAATATGTACTTGTTACTAACAAATTGGTCTTAAGCTTCACTGTCTCCTCCCCTTCTCCTCCACTCTCTCTGCCAAGTATTGAATGACATGTAAGCAAACACCTGAAAATACCAAAGACAACTGTATTATATATGGCTCCTTTAAGAATACTTTTACAGGATGAAAAGCCTTTTCAAAATATGAGTGATTGATTCTTTATTGAACCGACTAGAAAATCCAGAAGTAAAACCAAATACATAGAAGGATTTAGGGTATGCTAAAGGTAGAGTTCATAGGAATAGAGATAGTTGGCTAAAAGCTATCAAGACCGTTGAGCAGAAGTCCAGAAAAAGAGTATATCTGAGACTATAACTCACATATAAGGCCAAATAAATTTCAGATGAATTGAAGTTTTAACCTAAAACCTGTTAATATGAAGCGATGGAAAAGATCAAAAGAATAGGATAATTTAAAAATAATCTTACATTGGGGAAAAGTCCTTTGAAAGTATGACGTAAAACTCAGAAAACAAAAAAGGGAAGTCAGATAAATTAACTTCACACAAATAAAAATTCCTTCATGGACAAAATTTCCTTGACATTAGAAAAACTCATGAACTGAGAAAACATATGCAATGTTTCTCAAGAAAGGAGATAACTTTCTTAATATAAAAAGAGATCCCACAAAAGAAATCCCACAAATCATTTTTTGAGACAAGTTCTTGCTATGTTGCCCAGGCTGATCTTGAAATCCTTGGTTCAAATGGTGCTCCTGCTTCCACCTGTGGAAAAGCAACAGATGGCTTTCCTTAAAACAAGAACAATTATCTCCATTTTGGCTAAACCTACCACTATTTTCATGTATTGATACGTACAGAACTGGTCAGAATTATTTCTTATCCTTTCATTTGCTTTAAGCAAGGCAAATCATCCTGGCCAAGGTTCTAGTACACAGTCTTTGAAGCAAGGCAACAGGGCAGTGTTTCCCTTCCCCCATAGCTTCCAAAGAACATATGTGAGCTAGGCAGAAAGAGGAACCTGGCTCCATGCTATCCTGTCGGCTGTGATCTAACCTAGAGATAAGAGGCTATGACTTCCCAGGGCATATAATATTACACATTAAAGCTGAAGCACTGATTCCAAACATTAGATACTACCTCAGTTGTGTTATGCAGATTAGTCTTTCTGCAGATCCTTCTCTCTGGCACATTGCAGAGGTGGTTTCAGGCCTCTTACCTAGTCTAGTTCACAGTATTCACCTATGTGCCACCATTCGCACAATCACTCATCCTCAAGTCACTCCCTTCTTCACAAATTAATAAATCCAAGTTTGGTCCTGTGTCAAAGCCTTTGTTCCAGTTGAACATCACCCTAGCTGAATTAGAATGTGCTTGGCTTCCCACAACTGCAAATATGCTTCAGTGTCTTTACTCACTCCATGGGTTGCACTGAAAGTGGTAGATTGGCATTAACTTACTTGAATTCCAATAACTTTTCCATGTGATTACAAATACAAACTTGCCAGACTGTAACAAGGTCCAGGAAGAGCTCCCTATATCAGCTTACCAAGTAGCTAAAACGAGAAGTGTGTGCCACCATGACCATCTTTGCAAATCAATTTTAAAAGATCATCCTGGGCCTGATGGTGCAGCCCTGGAATCCCAGCTACTATGAAGGCTAAAGCAGAAAGATTGCTTGAGCCCAACAATTTGAGGCCCGTCTGGGCAACATAGACTCTTGTCTCAAAAAAAAATATCAATAGTCAAGTAGAACATGGTAAAAAGATAATAAATAGTTCATTTATTGGAAATGAAATGCCAAATTAAACACTTTATACTTGCTCAATTTCATCTATAATAAGAAAAATTAAAGTCTCACTGATATGATTTTTTTACCTGCCAGACTGGTGATGATAAAAAGGTTTCCTAACACATTGTGCTGTGAGAGTGTGAGGAAATCATCATTCACAAATTGTTGAGGAGAGTGTAAATTTGAACAACCTGTGCAGAGAGCAAGTTGGCCATATCTAGGCAAATTTGAAATGCCCCTTACATTTGGACTAAGAAATTTCACTTTTAGGAATATATTGTATAGATGTGCCCATGTACAGTGACTGGAAAATCTATTATTATACTAATTCAAGTACAGCAACAGATTGGAAATAAATTAAATGTTTATCAATAAGAAACTATTTTATAAATTAGAGTAGATCGAAATGCCAGTGTAATCTCAATATTCTAGGGGGACTGATTCCAAGATTCCTTGTGGATGCCGAAATCCAGGCATGCTCAAGTCCCTTAAGTAAAGTAGTGTAGTATACGCATACTATGGTTGGTTCAATCTGCAGATGAAAAACCACAGATACCAATGATCAATTGCAGTGGACATCTGTGTGTATTTGTAGGAGAAATTGTTCTCTAAAATATATGTGTAAGTAAAAAAAAAGCAACAATACAATGTTTAAAGTATAGAACATGCCAAAAATTGAGGGAAAAGAATCTATCTCTGTGTGCATGTGAAAGAAAGTAGAGCATTCTGTTGAAAGCATGGTCTCCGAAGTCAATCATTGTTCCTTCTCCCTAATTATGTGACTTCTTTGTGCCTCAGTCTTCTTATGCACAAAGTGGAGGAAAAGATAATACCTAGTTCTTAGTAATGAAGTGATTTGACATGTGTAAAAGTTCTGAAACAGTATCTGACACTTAGTAAGTACTATTTAAGCACTAGATAGGTAGATAGATAGATAGATAGATAGATAGGTGATAGATAGATTATACCTGGATGGTTACATAAGAAATTGTATCTGCCTAAAAGGTGGAAATTAAAGAACATGTAACTTTTTACCATTTGAATAGTTTAGCAACTGCTTATATAATAACCATTTGTTAAGAAGTAAATTAATTTTAAAGTGAAAATGATTCCTGTTTCCCAGCATGCTAGATTTAACCTGGTCTCAACTCCTCATTATCTGTGCTCCATTTTGGCCCATCATTTCTACTTTTTCTGCTTTCTCCTCTTTCATCTTATGAATTTTAATATCTCTTTTCTTTCTATTATTTCAATTGTCTTATTTGCTTTGAACTTTTTACACTCTTTCCTGACTTCACTGCTTTCTTTCTGCTAACTTCCTAATCCATTTCTCTGAATGCCAGCACCACATGTGCTAATTTTCAAATCTAGACATTTTATCACCTCAAACTTAGCACATTGAGGTATGATGTCAGCTCTCTCTCATCTCAATCTACCAAGTTTCAATCTCCCTACAAATTTGATTCTTAACTTTGAGTCCTTTCTCTACTTTATCCTCCACATCTACCAAATCATATCAATTTATCCTTTCACGTGTACCTTCTTCACTATTTCCTATTGTATATACATTGTTCTAGACCAATCTTTTCAAAATTTAACCAAATATGCATATGTGTTACTTGGAGATTGTGTTAAAATAAGATTTTAAATTGGTAGGTATGATACCCAGCCTACAAAATGTCCTCCATGACCCTACCTCTTAGTATTCTTTTTCAGAGTAAACTTCCACATTGTATCAGGTTTGCTTTACATGGCCAAGGAAAGAAATAGAAAGACGAAAGAGAGAAAGAAAAGAAAGAAAGAAAGAAAGAAAGAAAGAAAGAAAGAAAGAAAGAAAGAAGAAAGAAAGAAAGAAAGAAAGAAAGAAAGAAAGAAAGAAAGAAAGAAAACAAGCAATCAAGCAGGCAGGCAGGCAGGCAGGCAGGCAGGAAGGAAGGAAGGAAGGAAGGAAGAAAAAAGAGAAAAAGAATTTCTGACCTGATAGGAAGTGTCACGGCTATTATTTCGGTTGCTCTCTTTCTATTCATGTCTGTCTGGCTGTCGTCTCTTCCTTTCATATTTCTCACTCTGGAGGATGCTGAGAAGTCACACAGCTTACAAAGAGGCCAACGTGGTAACAAATTGAGGCCTCCAGCCAACAATTAATGGAAATCGAAGTGTCCTGCCAACAATCGCATGAGTAAATTCAGAAATGAGCCCTTCGACCCCAGTCAAGCCTTGAGATAGCTACAGATCTGGTCAAAACCATGACTATAACGCCATGAGGAAACCACCTCTGAGTCAAAGCTACCCAGATAAAACATTCCTACATTCCTGACCACAGAACCTATGGAACAATATCTGTTGCTTTAAACTACCAAAGTTTGAGGTAATTTGTTATGCAGTAGTAGGTAACTTTCACAACAGATTTGGGATGGAACCTGAAAAATTCTGTGTTTCTAACAAGCTCCCAAGTGATACCCATGTTAGTACTATTAAAAATTACTTGAGTAGCAGGCCCTATACCAGTGGTGGCAAACCTATGGTACTTGTGGCGCAGCAGGCTGTTCATGTCACTGAAAGCTCTAGAACTTTCACCATCACTCCCCTAAACTATTGCAACATTCTCCCACCCAATCCCTAACCCTGTCTCTCTACTTCAATCCCAATTGCATCTTTATTTCCTTATCTCCAATGGTTCCCTACTACCTATTGTCAAAGTTCTCCACCTATCTTTCAAAATCCTTTGGAAATTGACCATATTTATGTCTTAGTCATATTTTCCACTGCTTTTCACTAAACACTTTCTGCTCACTGTCATCTGCACAAATGCTATTATTCCTGCTCCTGGACTTTTTATTACATCTATGTCCCCTTGCTCTCTCTCTCATATATATATATATATATATATATATATATATATATATATATACACAACTAAAATGCCTTCCACCTTCTTTGACTATCCAAACCTATCCTTCAAGTCTTAGGTCTGGTTCCATTTACTCTATAAAGCTTTTTCTACTTCTTTTTCATCTAATAATTGTATAGTCCCAATCGCAATTTCAAGCTCAATTTTGTGCAACTTGAAATATCTCACAAATCTTAGTAGCACCAAGGCACCTGGCACAGATTTTGACATATAAAAAGTAAGTAGGTGTCAATTGATTGAATCTGCCTGTGACATTCAGTGTAGCTGCATGCCTCCCAATGATGCCAAAATATACTCTTAGGTTTTATAGCAACAGAGAGACTCCCCACAAAATCTATGCCCACTTCACTGCCATCTTCCTCTCTATCTAGTTGTTGTCTCATTTATTCTTTCCACATTACAGGTAGGAAAGAAGTTAACATATTGAAAGAACAGCTTTTACTATGGACAGCAATGGAAGAGGAAATAATGTCCCAGTTAATCCAAAATTAATTTTGTTTTTGATTCAAAATCCCTTATTTGATCAGTAAGGCAGATGTGTTCTCAACCCATTAGGGCTTCTCTGAGCAGTGTGAATCATATAGAAGAACACTATGAGAAGGGAACCAGACCTGAGCACACAGTGGCTGATGAAGGAAGACTGAGAAAGGTAAATAACTTACTGAAGGCAAAGTACAAAATAATAACACAGAGGTGGAGACAGAGACATGATGGTGGAATCTTGCATATTCCATACATCAAATTATGAAGGCCATTTTATGAAAAAATGACACCCACCAGTTTTGAGTGTTTACCACCAGTCAGATATTGTACTGATCATTTTGCACAAACCAATTAGTATTATCCATACAACAACCCTGTGAAATAGATGCTATGGATAGTCCCATTTCCAAGATGAGGAAACTGAGATTTACAAAGTTAAGTGACCTCAAAATTGCACAACTAGGAGTTGGTTGAGCCAAGATTGAACCCAGAATTATCTCTGTCCAAAGTCTATACTCTTGATCTCTTCATTCTTAAATCTAGCCCTCATCCTAATTTTGGTAGACCAATATATTTTGCATATAAAGATCTATGACAGATTCATAAAGATTTGGAAATTAAGGAAAAGTTACTATTAAGTTTCCACCCAAACCCAGATACCTCTTTCTGCCCAGTAAGTGCACCATGGTTACCCATAGCACCTCATCAAATGGGAAAAGTATCTCAGTTTTATTCTTCTGGCAATGTATATTCATTCTGTATCCCAGGCCCTTAATTCCACAGCCTGCAAAGTGGCAATGAATGTAATGAAATAATCAAACCTTGTTACTAGGTAACTAATGGGTTACCACTTCTAAGTAATATAAAACATTAGCTCTGTTAAAACAGAAAACCCCTGAAGAGGAAATCTAATGACAAGACTGTGGGCATGTTGGCAGGCCCAATAGGAAACAGGTTTGGAACCAAAAGACCTTTTCATTCCCCTCTTATCATGATTAAACTTCCTTGTGGGCTTGATGTGTATTTAACACACATCATTTCTTGCACTTTTCTTATTTAACAACCAGCAGTAGAACAAAATGTGGCTTCATAAAAAAATTCTAATGAAGTTTCCAATTCTCAATTAAAAGAAACATCTCTCTATCCATCTATTTATTCCTGCCAAGCATTTGTGTTTTGAAGCTAGAAGTTTCATTATCTGAAATTTGCAGGCAATTACTAGGTCTAGTAACTCCCAAGATGTGAGCATTTTTTCCAACAGTCTGAAGTGAAAAGTGGTTTTTGAGTAACTTGTGTGTGCATATGTGTGTGGGGGGGTGACTGTGTCTATGAGAGAAACGGTCCACTTAGAAAAAAAGGCATAAGGAAGGCAGGCAGAAACAAGGACAGAGGGAGCCATATCCGGTCATATATTTGTCTTATTTGACATTGTAAGCTTTAGAAATACTAATGAACAGCCCTGAGTTCCAGGAGAAGCTTTTGGATTTACAACTTTAAACAGCTACTCATCCTCATTTTGGCACAAAGTCAAACCAAAATTTGTCATAGTTTATAATAATTGTTAATGAAGAACATCAAAAATTAATGC
The DNA here is from genome assembly GCA_004027295.1 of Dolichotis patagonum. Lineage (NCBI taxonomy): Eukaryota > Metazoa > Chordata > Mammalia > Rodentia > Caviidae > Dolichotis > Dolichotis patagonum. The sequence continues at coordinate 26,142 of PVJX010009903.1, forward strand.
TCATTAGGGTGCTCATTAATATGCATGGTGCTCGCCAGTTTGACTTAATTAAGTGAAGCATGACTTCAAGATATTATTGTGGCCCAGTACAGAGAGGAGGATCTTCAGGGCTGAAGCACGTTCCCTGGGGACAGCATTAGCAGCATTGCAGGGTGGGGTATCTGTCAGCCTCTTCCTGAGGCTTCCAGGCAGGTTAGAAAACAGGAAGCTCAAAGACAGCAAGTAGCTGTGGCACCTGCTGGGATGTCTGATTCCACGCTGCAGTTTTCCTATTGCACAGAGTTATTCAGTGAAATGAACTGAATTGAACTTGGATCAGTGGTGTAATCAGATCGTGGTCAAAATGAGACCACTAAAGAAAAAAGGAAACTGAAGAGCTTAAACTCAAGACAAACACATGGAAATGGGGAGTAAGAAAAGACAACAATAATAAAAGACAACAAATAATTTTAAAAGGTAGAGAACAAGGAAGAAACAAGCTGAGATTGGTATGCAGATACTGTCATATTCCAGTGCAGAGAACTCACAGTTGGGTCATCAGTATTTGTAGGATTTTTGTTTCTTTGTCAATTTGAAGTTTTCGAGACTGTTCTTAAAATATTCAAGAGTATTTCATAATCATTTATTTGAATGACTCACTATAGATAAAAATTTGTACTTGAGCTGTAGAACTTGTGACTAGTGCTTCTCAAAGAATCTTAAAGTTGAAATGAATATACCAAGCAAGGGAGAAAAGGAGAATGAGGCAAGAATTAAAAAAAAACCAGCACTATTACTTTATTTTTTTAATTTTATTTTAAAGGGGGTAAAATTAAACACAACAAAACAGAACAGAATGAGACATAAGAAAGCATAAATTTTAAAGCTAGACAACCAGAGATCTTCACTTTCTATCATATTGTCTCTTGATTTCTTCCAAATGGTTGTCCATATCTTTGCATATGGGGAGCTCATAGTAAATAACATAGCCAATCTTTTCACAAGATGTGTAGTTCACTGGCTCCAACTTGCTAATGGAGGAGGGCACGGGATGGGGGACAGGACGACATGAGATGTCTGATTCTCAGCCTGCATGCTGGCAGGCTCACAGCCACCCCCCAGAGAGGAGAGGAGCTCCTTGTTCTCCGAGCACCCCAAGTCAATGCACAGTGAGGGTCCCAATGTGTCAGCGTCTCTCCCCTGCAGGCCCCCAAAAGTCTTCCACACTCTCAGCCGCCTCCCAGAGAGGGGAGGAGCTCCTTGTTCTCCCGGCACCCCAAGTCAACCATGTGGTGCAGGTCCCAAGGCACCGGGGTCTCTCTCCTGCAGGCCGCTGAAAGTCTGCCACACTCACCTGCTATTTCTTTCTGATGAATTGACCATTACATTTCCAAAGTTCTGAAATGGCCAACAGACCACAGAAAGAATTCTCTTTAGGCTCCTGTTTGAAACCAGCAACTATAGAAATCTGCTGGCCTTGCTTCAGGGCCACAGCTCTATTACTTTATATGAAAATGACCTTGGAGAAGCCACTTAAGTTTGATAAACCTCAATTTGCTCATTCATAAACTATTTGAGTAAGTTATATGAAATGGTTATTTCAGTTTTGTAGGTCAAAATGCACAAATACTTTATAGGCAATTTTATATAATGCAATCAAATGAAATGATTAAATAGGATAATACATTTGAAAACAATTTTCTAAACTGTAAAATGCCAAAGATCATTTATGCCATAAGTATTGCTAATAGATCAAACCTCTTTCCCAAATGTTGCAGAGGGCTGTCCTGACTCAGGCTACAAAATTAGGAGAGCCACTGCCCAAGACTATCATAGCAAAGCAATATAATTGACATCATTTTCTGTGCTGCAATAGATATTATAGGAAGTGTTGAAATTGTTTACAAGTGGTTTTACACACACACACACACACACACACACACACACACACACATGCACACTCCTCAGCCATCTTCCTGTCTTTCCCCCAAATTGTGATGAAGCCTTATTGGAAAGAAATTGTACAGTTATATAAGAAAATGCAAGTCATTATATACAATAAGAAGCATATAGTAACAGAATCATTTCAATGTATCAGTTACAAGTCAAAGTAGAGAGGTCGGGTTAGAGAAGTAATTAATGAGAAAGTGATTATGCAGGTTTTAGCAATCAGAGAAGTCACCGGTCTAGACAAAGTAGTCAGCAGTCAGCGCAAACCAGAACAAGGAAAGTGAGGGCAAGCAGTGGGTCAGAAAGCTGATAAACAATCAATAACCAAGAGGCCACAAATGCTGCAAGGCAGAAAAAGGCCAAAATTGGGAGCTCTGTAAAAAGTAGAAATCTAAGTGACAAAATTTCTAAAAATGAAGGAATATCACAGAACAAAGTACAAGTAAAAAAACCACATAGAAATACAAGTCTAGGGGACAATCTAATTGCAAAAGCAAAATGTTTCCTCATCTTTCATTTTAGGAGAATTTTATGTTTCCTGTGAAGGAAGGCATCAGTTCTGGCAATGCCATTTTGATGCTAACAGGGAGAAATATTTAGAAGACAGGGCTAGAATGAAGAAAGAGAGGGTTAAACAAAAGAGCATTTCTGACTGAGGGGAAGCAGGATGTTAATGGGAAACAGAGCTCTGTAGGTAGCAAAAGGAAAGCAACCAACTTTAAAGGAAGTATACAGAAAGCCCGTACATACACAATTCTCTGCCAATCAAGCTGTGAAGATTCAGAATCACTCTAAGGAGCAGAATATGATATTGTATTAGAATAATTTACTTTACTGCTCAACCCAGATAAGAAGTGAATGGCATATTGTATTGGGCACACATCTCTAATAAAGATAATGCTGCTGCCTTTGATAGGCGCATTGTATTGTGTCTGTCCAGCAGGCAACCTAGGCATTTTTTCTTGCCTTCCTAAGGCTGAGCTTCATTCTCAAACAAACTGACGGCAGGGAATTGCAGTAATGATTTGCCTCCCCGCTCCAGCCCTCTCCTCTTTGGAAAAGTATTCTACTCTTTGTTCGTAGATTTATTATTCTGCATTTACATTTGTTGGATTTCATTGTTTTCACTCATTGTTGCACTCCAAACTGTAGCATTCTCCAAACTTGGTATTTGGCTCACTGCATCATCTTCCAGTTCATTAATGCAAATAATAAAGAGCCTGGTTTCTGACGCCATTCCCTTTCAGAGTCATATTAATAATTCATTTTCAGCTTGAGAAAGTCCTTTCGGCAGCTGCTTTGTTTGAGGCTTTGCTCCTCTCAGTGGCGATAGGTCAATTGTCTTATGGTGAAATTGAACCAGAGAGCCTAAGAAGGGCATTTGTATTCCCCACATGTGACTGGGGGATTAATGATGGTGGAGGGGAGCACTGAGTCCACTTCTAAGGCTCCCTCTGGAGACTTGGCCTCTTGTTCCCATGTTCTTTCCAAATCTGCTCTTTTTAAAAAGCATTAATTATGAAGACAACGAGCTCAGAGCCAAAGTGTAGAAGCTGAATCCCCAGCTATGCACAGGGAATGAAAAGCCTGTTTGTCAGTCAAGAGGTTTTTTTCTTCCTGTACCAGAGAATGTAATGGTCTAGTGAGGTCAGCTCAATTTTCCTGAAGCCTGGAGTGGTTTACTTGCATCCTGTGCATAGTAGGTGCTTGGGTTTCTGCTAAATGAATGACTTAGTTATAGCATATACCTGGGGAAATAATCCCAGGAATAGGACTAATAAGAAAATACCTACCAAAATTATCACTCCCTCCCCTTTTCCATCAAGTATTCCTTTGGAATATCTAGTGAGACACAAGTATAATACAAGTATTAAAGTTATGAAGAGACACAGACAGGTGTGTATAAAGCAGCCAGCTGCAGACAAAAAGCCATAGGCAGTATGACACCAGGTGAAAACAACCTGGAGAGACAGCAGTGGCCTTTGGGCAGCAGAGCCGACAGTCAGTCACCTACAGAGTACAGTGCGAGGGAGACACAGGGCAGGAAAAAGCTAATAGAGGTTTTACGTGATCAGCGAGCAATGTCCAGTACCAAATTATCCATGGGGAAGTCAGGCAAGGGGAATGATCCCAGCACAGCAGCCTTCAAGGAGCTGCTCCGGACAGCAAGGCTTCCGAATACCAAACCAACACTTAATTTGAAGATGGTTTCCCATGGCTTCTCAGTCTGTCCATATCATTGTTCACTCCCTGAATGAATGGGAATCTACCTGGTTTCATAGTCAGCCTATGCTGCCTCTGGGTATGATAAATAACTTTTAAATAGTTAAGATTGAAAATGCTAATTGCTGGAATCAACTTTATGCAAACTAGAAGCAATGAAAGCACTATTCCTTAAATGATTCATGTTAAGGGAAAACAGGTGCTGGATAGGAGCTCTAGCTCTTTAACAATAAATTATCCTTCTTCCCCCAACAGTTTTGCACAGACCTGTTATGCCCCTTCTCTTCAAAACATTGAGTTCTGCTGTTCTCTACTAAGTGGAAAGTATGACAGTATAATTAATTAGCTGAATTCTATTTTTTGTACTACTGGGGATTAAACTCAAGGATCAATAAGCTACATCTCCAGCTGCTTTAAAAAAACATTCTGAGACAAAATCTTGCTAAATTGCCCAAGCTAGCCTCAAACTTGCCATCCTTCTGCCTCAGTCTCTTTAGTAGCTGACATTACTGGCACAAGCCATTATGCTGGCTTTTGCAAATGAATTTCTGCTAGAATAGGCTACACACTTCTCAACTGCAGCATAGTACGTGTAAGGGTTGAGAGTGATTGCCTGGGTTTATAATCCTGTCTCTGCCACTCATTAACTGTGTTCTTGGGCCACTTTCTCTCTCTCTGTTTCTTCATCTGAAAAATAGGAGTATTAAAATTAGTACTTGCCTTAGAAGGTTGTTATAAGGACTGAGAGTGCTGTTATCTATAAGGACTTTAGAACTAGAGTACAATGCAGGCTACACAATTGTTAAGTAAATTTGGTTTATCGAAATTGTTTTAGAAAATTCTTAGAAAATTATCTTTAATGATGAGTTTTCAGGCACATAAAGAAAAGAATAGTTTTGAATACTCTTCACATTACATTACACGGATAACTGTCTATACTAATAAGGACCCAAGATACTTAGAAATCTATTCATCCAGAATAAATGACTGCTCATGACTCTCCACCTTCAATGATTCTTTTGCCATCTAGTGAACATATCCAGGACAGTAGCTACAAAGGCAAAATCTATGATTTCTATGCCTCTGCATCTCTAGACCTTTGTTTCCTGTCTACCTTTGCAAAGTGCTTGCAGGCTAAACACAAATCAGATTCGGTCCTATTAACAGCTCTGCAGACAATATCTGAGACTCATTGCTTGGCAACCTTTACCCTCCCATTCACCTCCCCGTTCTCTGCTGAATCAATTCATGTTTCATCCCAGCTAGCTAAGGATGTGTCAGTCGGTCACTAGACTGGGTCAGTCTCTCATGCTGCAGGGCTGTGGGGGAAGGGAGAATGTAAATGAACTTGAGGTCAGCCCTAGTTTGTGTAAGGCCGCCAGTCCAACATAATACCAAAGTCATTCTGATATGAAAAGATTTTGCTTCATACATAATAAGACTCCCAGCAGACAGCTTGACATCTAATGGATAGCTGTAAGAAAACTCTTGTTTCATTTTGACCAAAGAAAAGACCAAAGAATGATGACATTGATTAGATTTAAATTCTCCTGGTTTGGAGTTGAGCAAAAAAAAATCTTATCAAAAGCAAGAATCTGGTGGAACACACTGAGAACCTGGGCTTTAGGTGTATTTTGCTCCTTCTTCCTCACAATAGATGACTGATCGAGTTAAGCACAAGCCTGAATTGTTCACATTATCGAAGGTACTCATTTTACCTAAATTTCCAATATAGACTCAAGGCTAGCCTGAAACAAAACTGAGACAATCTTTTCATCTTTACTTTGCTTCCATCTTCTCTCATACTCCCATTACTGTCATATTGACCTATGACTTTCTAACAGTCCTGTCTCTTCAAAGAAACTTGACCTTTCCCATCAATGATCCATATATTGGCAATGAATTCTCCTCCTCTCTTCTCTTTTGATCCCCTGATTTAGCCCATATTCTGTTATTTTGCAATCTGTTTTCCAAGGTATTAGAAATTTGACAAACTAAACTGTGTTAAAGTATCAAAGGTCAAAAACAAATTAGTCTGTTATCTTTATTTATTATGACAGAGACTGCCAGCTATCCTCCAAAATCTATTTTCTCTTTTTTTTCTCCTTTGGTAAAATAACTAAACTGCATTCTCCAACATGAAATTAAATGTAGCCATGTGATTGAGTTAGGACCAATGCCCTGTGAGAAAGTTACAAGGTGCCACCTATAGGTCAAAAATTTTGAGATTAAAAAGTGTGATCTTCCAGGATTTTTCTTATCTTTCACCAACCAAGTGTAGATGCCACCGAGATACTAGGGAACTGAGGGATCTAAAATGAGAAAAATCTGAATCTCTAAATAACTATAGAAAGGAGAAAAACCTTGCTAACCTGAAAAGCCTCACAGGATTGTTATATGTAAGAAATAAATTATTGTGTCATGACACTATATATGTGGGTTTACACAGTCTACCCTAGCACATTTGAAGAAGCCTAAGAAACTGCATTTTTACAGACATCACCCATCTCAAAAGGCTTAATCTCTAATAACAAGAAAATTCAGGTATTAATAGTACAGATTTTGGAGATAGTTCTTTTTATGGTACCCATCACATCATCTGCAAAGACCAATCATAGATGTATTCAGTATTCAGTCACAGAGTATTAAAAGCGATGAAACAAGGCCAAGTAGACCCATTAACTAGGGTGAACACGAAGGGAACTTGACCAGAATGCAGAGGCAGAATCTCACCCAAGACAGTTGGGATATTCAGAACAGTGTCCATTACCTCAAACAATAGTCATAGGAAGGAAGTCAATTTGGCAACAAAAAATTCTAGAAAAATTCCAACTCAGAAATTGAGCGTATTACCCATTATCATCATCATGTGCCCACATATTGGAGCTGGAAGGGTGTCACAAGTGAACTGAGGAAGACTTAGTGGAGAGAAGACTGGCAGGAGATAAGCAAGGTTCAGGGTGAGGACTCGGCCCTACAGGGGGACAAAGTTGGATTACTGGACATGTGGTCAAGTGGGAGACCAAAAGTCACCTAGAGAGAGGCTAGGAAAGCACTGTAATTCAGGGGATAGATTAAATGCATAAATCTCAGCCCTGCCTTATGTACACAAGTTCCAAGTCCATTAAAGAGGTCTGAGGTTGCTGGCATATTTTCTACCATTTTAAACACTGATTTAGGAATGGATAAGAGGTTATCTGGGCCTGAAGTGGAACTGGTCAATAGAGTTGCAAGGCACTAGAGAAGACAAAGGAAATGTGGGTGGAGCTGACAATTTAAAGATCCAGTTTCAGCTAATGTCATCCCTGGCCAACAAATCTTCATATTAGTCAGAAAGGCATGGCTAATGTCAAATCAGAGGAGAACAATTAAAAATGCATAACATCATCTTCATTAAGCCAGTATCATTAAAGACCAGAACTATTAGCACATTTAAGCATGCATGACCAGTACCTCTCTTACCGGTTAGTGAGCAAATCCTCTTTGTCCTTGAAAGATTCCACCTTAGCCAGATTCAAAGAATTATCCAGCTAATATTTGGTCATGACTAGAGTTAGAACCTGATCCATGGAAATTGCTAAAACAGGCTTTCAGTCTCATTTTGCAATAGCAATCATTTCTGACACTGGATTGTTTATTGTACATTTATTATCTGTCTTCCTCTGAGCCCTTTCACAGCAGCTAAAGTACTCCCTCTGATGGTCTCTAGGTTTCACTCACAACTAACAACAAGGCATTGTTCTGTTGGATTTTTCCTCATAATGCTGACAATCCTTGAAGCCAGAATCCTGACAGTGTTTAGTTCAAGCTTTAATTTACCACTTTGAGATCTTTTTTTTGCAAAGGAAAATGAAAGAAACAAACAGGATGATCTGCATTGCACATACAAATATATTTATGTACACACAACATATACATACTTTAGGGACTTTGCTTTCCCAAGACTTCACTTGCAGAATTCTTCACAAAATCCAAATCAATAAAAGAAATATTTTGTTGTTAATCTGGAATGGGATAAATTAGTACCTTACAGAAGAGGAGAAATTGCAATATCCAAACATTGTAACAAGAAAGCTGGCTTCACAGTGTGATATGGATAGCAAAAAGCCAGTCCCACCACAAAAAGCCCTACAATTCTAGCCATGTATATCAAAAAGGTTTTAAGAACCAAGGAATAACCTACAGGCATTTCCCCTTGAGCAGCCATGGTTTGCAAAGCCCTTGTGACACCCTATACCAAGCTGCCCTTTCCCATATATCAGACATTACTTGTCATTCCTGTATTCCATATATTTCCACTTTATCCCAGAGCCTGTTGTTATTTTATGATTTCTAAAATGCACCTCATAGTTTCTTCATCCTGCATGGTTCCATTACTATACTTCACACTACCACACAAATCAGTAATAAGAAACATCACACTCCCTTCTTACCATTACGGCTATGCTACTGGTTTAGAATCAGTTGTCAAACACCAGTTTTATGAAGTAGTTCTAGGCTGTGGTGAAATTTCACATTTTTTCACAAAATTAGAAAAATAAGGTCAGTGCAATAAATTTGTCACCCAGCTAAATGTTTCTTATGTTTCTAGAAAGCACTGTCCATTATTCTGTAATTATGTGCTTCCTGCCTTTTTGGGATGCACTAAAGTGCCCTTCATTTTAGGAAACTATAGGTAATAGCTGATGACAGTTGACATTTGGTTTTTTAATTAAAAAAATAAAAATTAACTGAGAGAGGCAAGGAATAAAGACATTAATTAATTTATCATATCAGCTCCTTTAAACATATCGAGAATGAGATTAGGATAAAAAATACAGGATGAAATTCAGTGTGAAAAGGAAACTGAGAAAGGGCCAAAAAGTGAACTTTAGCTTAGAAACCACACAGTGAGGTGAGGAGTAACAGAGCAATAGCAGAAGCTGACCTGGGGTTGCTGAAGAAAAGCTCTTTTTTGTCTTGTACTGAATCCCAGTCCCAACTGCTGCCCTCCCATTTGCCTAATTACTGTGACCCTCACAAATACACATTGGGATACACTGAACTGACATTATTTGGAAATAAGACTTAAATTTTATTCTGATAGCAATTAAATTCCCAATTACCGGGAAGGCAAACACAGTTATGCAAATTATAGATGCAGGCTAATATTAGAACTCAAGTGGTTACCACTTCAAAACTAAGCATTTTGCTTCTCCATCCTTTTTTAAAGACTGCTGTGAAATTCATTTTAACTGGACAATGTGAGTTATAGGACTAAGCTCCATTAATTTTCTGAATATAAAATGTTATTTTATCCTATCTGAAAATTGATCTCCTAAGACTATCCCCCTTAATCTTTACCTCCTTCTACTTCTTCATAAATGTATTATCTAATTCAGTCACTGTATTATTTATCATCTATTATTATTTATTAATTCACTAACACTGCCATAGAATTCAGCAATGCAATTTTTTGCTGTAATGCTTTTCAGTACATTTGCATACTGAATAAAACCATATTGATTCTTACAGATTTTTATGCTCTAGAAATGCTTGCTGCAGACAAATCTGCAAACATATTTTTATTTGATTTCCAAAGACATTATTTTGACATGATTTCAACTGACGTCAACAAGTCAAACCAAGTTCTGCAATAAATGCCTTCTTAATGGGTTTTGCACTATTTGTTTTAGTTGACACCATTTATTATAATTTAGCAGTGTTTCCTTCCTAGGACAGTCCAGAATCAATAAAAAATGGAGACATATGTTTGTACTTATTTGGAAATACAAATGCAACCAAAGATCTTTGTCACTGTACGATTAATAGAGTATAAGATATCGTGGTTTGGGGGCATCTGATTGTCTCTTTTGTAATATGAATTTTGAAATAGCTTGGGATTCATGTTCCTTGACTTTCAGGTTAGGATAGAATTTCACATTAATTATAAATCAACTGGATATGTGGTTTTCTATTTCAATTTGCTGCAATGCAGCTTCATTAGTTCATGAAGTGGGAGAATGAGACCACATGTGGGATGAGGAGAACTATGAGCCAGTAATAAAATATTAAGACAAAGCAATGAATACATTTGAAATGTTATTACTGAGAAAGATGCTGAAATTGATGTTTCTGCATTTTCTTCCCAACTCTCGTGGTGAGTAGGCTGGAAATAGAAATCCCAAAGCTCAAGGTTGAGTACAGAGGTTCAACATCAAGTTCTCCTCACAACAACCCTCCGGCCCTTTTAGATGTTTTTTTTCTCCATATTGACATTTAGGAAGCATGACTAAGGATTCCAGGGAGAAGAAACACTGCTCTGGGTTTGACTGCCAACCCTTCCACAAATACATTTTCAGGGTCTGCCTATCCCTTGACCAAGTTTCAGTCCCTCGGTTCTCTTCTGTGGACCAGGTACAAATGAAATTCTATCACAGAATTATAACATCTCATGGTTCAAATGATCTTCAAAATGGTCTAATTCAGGGGCTCCCAAAGGCTAGTACCAGCGCCTTGTGCCAAAGCCTAATGGAATTTTGCAGGCCTGTGAAAAATAAGGGTAATGTGGCATAAAGCTAAAATTATTAAAGCACTTTGTTTTATTCTATAATTGTGTCCTTTTAATTTGGGGTGTATGAAATGATGATGTGTGAAATGGTGGTTGATTTTCCTTCCTTTCTTTAGGTCATCATTAGAGAGTGAAATTTCATTTGTTGTTTCATATCTCCATGGGGAGATTGCTCCAAAAGAATAACCTCTCCAACTCCATTTACTTCTTGCCTTTGGAAAGGGAGAAAATTATTTTATTTATCAATTTCCAAAAAGAAAAAAAAAAGAAGGAACACTTTCAATTTGGCACCTCCTAAATTTCTTAGTCTAAAGCCATCTTATCTCTCTAATATGTTCACATCACTTTCAGACACAAAAGAGACCAGCTCCTACAAAAAGACCTATAATTGTCCAGCTAGGAAAATGACTAGATAGATCAATTAATCAGATTGAAGCACATGCACTTGGCTGCAAATCTAAAGCCACAGTCTGCATTTCAGCTTGATCAATACAAACAGTAATATTTTACCTTCTGAGTGTCTCATGTATCTATATCACAATTAAGAGCTAATAGCGTACAGTTATAAAGCATTTATTATGGGCACTGCTCACATGGTATACACTTCAGGTGAGTATGATTATTCCCATCTTACAAATGAAGAAACTGAGGCAGAGAAAGTTAAGGGATTTTCCTGAGGTCACTGTAAGAAAAAACAAAGCCTAAGATGGCTACACTTTGGTTCAGACTGTTGGGTGAGGAGTGATATCTGGTGGACAAGTCTAAGTTAGCAAGATTTCAGTGCAGGTGAATCAGTTCCTCTCAGTGTAAATAACTGACATAACCAAAGTTGATGCCAACTGGTGTAAAAACTTTTATAACAAAGGTCATTACTGGCACATACTCACTACTGTGTAGTTTGATATAAATGTAGACTGCAGGAAGAGCTCAAAGGAGACTAAACAAAGGACTGCTGCAAGAACGGGCAGGTTAGGAGCCTGAGGAGTGCCACACAAATACACACAGCTGAGTGAGTAGCTGAGAATAAAGGTATGTTTAGACATTTCCAGGACTCTGTGTCTCTTCTTTGGGCTACCCAATCTCAAAGAAACTTCCCCAGTTTAACTGATGACAAGATAGTCACTAAGCTGGTGAGTGGCATAATCTATATTTGGTGGTTATATTTCCAATAGGTTTCAGACTCATAGAAAGAAAATTAGACACTCGTTCCTAAAATCTTACCAGAACTCACTTGGTTAAAACAATTAAAAGCTGCAAACCTATATCATACTTTCAATGCTTGGTTTTGTTTTTAATTTAAATCTTCAATAAATAATATTAAAGATTGAGTACTCTAGCAACAACTGACTTATTCCAAGCATCCATGTACCCTAAGACCCCTCTCTTCACCTTTCTTGACCATTATTTACCATCCATTATCTATGATATATCCAAAGACCTTTGATAGAAAAAAACACTATCTAGGCTGCTCATTATTGTAAGAACTGCTCCAATTGATAAAAGATTCTTTCTTATGTCCAGCTGAAATATGATCCTATTGGTCATAAGTAGCCACATAGAACAAATTTAATCCCACTTTGAAAACACAGCCCTATTTAAACACTTTCACTGCTAACTATACATCTTTAGTTCATTATGTCACCACATCAGTAATCTACTTATAAAAGGACTCCAGTCTGATTATATCCCTTTAAAGGATGGTTTCTCAAAAGGACGTTGATACTTCAACTAAAATCTGGCCCGCAATAATTAAATCAGGCCCATTCTTGCTGGTTTGGGTTTTACCTTCTATAAATATCCTCTCTGTTTAGTGACTTTTCTCAGTAATTCAATCATTTGGAGGCAATTGACTGAGAAGCTTTTTAAATCTCTGAATCAGATGATTATCTAGTTTACATGTGATAAGTTCAGAAATGTTACTCACAAATATCTATGATGTCACCTTGTCCATAGAGTCTGATTCAAGTTTGTCACCAGTTCCTACATTTTTCCATGATTATTGACATTTGATGCTTACCTGATCTGATAATTGATCTTGCCATGCCCTCTGGTTTCCTGGAAAAGGGATCTTGTTTAATGCCAGGAAAGCTTGACAGTGCCTTCAGGCCAAACTGTCACAAGCATTTTCTCTATGCATTTTTTTTGTTCAGTGTGTGCCTTTGGCCACAACTATAAAATGTCAAAACATCCAGCTTACTCTGTCAATAAATCAGGCAATTCAGTGGGTAAGGATTAGCCAAATCAGTAATATATCAGTATGCAGAAAAATGTACTAATGTAAGTTTAAAATACAAGAAGGTTATAGCAATGTTAAGGTAAATTTATTCATGCCAGATCCATAATGAGTTGGGGAGTAGTTAAGATTCTCAAGGGTCAAAGGATACAAAATTTCAGTTAGGAAAAATAAGTTCAAGAGATCTAAAATATTGTGCATCATGATAACTAAGATTAAGAGCAATGTATTCAACACTTGAAAATTGGTAACAGAGTAGCTTTTATATTCATGGTACAAAAAAGAAATGATAAGAATATGGCTTGTGTCTAGACAACCCGCTCAAATCTCATGTGGTCATAGGTCAAGTTTTTCAGAGGTGACTTGTACTAGAATGTGTGAAGCTGGGATTGATTCATGGCACAATGCTAGGCTCAGTGACACTAAGATTAAGAATATGAATACTACCCATCATAAGAAGACTGGGTAAGATAAAAGGGGTAGAAAGACACTATTAAGATTTGTTGCCTTCTTGTGCATCCTTTCTTCTGCTTGCCATGAACTGGTGTTCCTCTGTGATCTCCCATTGCCAAGGCACCCTGCTTTGGAGTTAGTTGATTATGGACTGAAACCGCTACAAAATGTGAGTTAAATAAACCTTTACCCCTTTAAATTTGGGTTTCAGGTATTTGGTCTCAGCAACCAGGAGAAAGAAACTAACACAGAATTTGGTACCAGAGTAGTATAGTTGTTGCTATGATATTTCCTGGTCATGTGACTCAAGAGCCTTTGGAACTGGCATGTGGGAAAAGGAAGAGTTAGGAAAAGTTCTAAGATTTCAGCTGAAAAAGCAGAGTTGAATCCCTTTGTACTGTGCTTGATGGGAGATTCTGGTCAGAGCTCAGAAGACCAGAATGCTGATAGAAATTCTGCTGGTAAAGACTGGCTCAGGAGGTTTATTCTGGGAAAAAGGACTGCATTTGTTTTTGGACTCCAGACAGTGTGTATTATGTGTTGGTAGACAGTTTGCCTACATTTCATGTCCAGTCTTTCCCTGAGTCTGAGATTAAAAGTGGCAAAGTAATTAATCTCGCAGAAGAACTGTCAAGGCAGACTAATGTTGAAGCAGTGGCATGGCTACTGTTTGGGCTTTTTAGCCAGATTTATGTTGATAATCAAGAGTAAAGAGCCCAGCAGAACATTTTAAAATATTTTGAGTTTGGCCAGAAAGTGAACTCCAGTAACTCTGTGGACTGAAAAGATAGAGTAGAGGGGATGTTGTTTGCTGAGAAGAAACAGGAGAATAGAAAAGATGGCCTGACAAAATCACAAAAACCAGCAGTATTCCAGTCTTTGCAGCCTCAAAATGGCAAAAGTGAAAGAATTTGCTATGAGAAGAGAGCTCCAGAAGACCATGTCCCAGAATGGTGGTGGTGCAGGGAAGTTCTTCCTCAGGATTTGGTTCACAGGCACTGGATCTCTATGACCAAAGCAAAAGAAAGCCTGGTTAGTGCTCCAGCTAGCAGCAGACCTTGGTACTACCAAGATCTGGTTCTGGTTTTAGGTGCACAAAGACTACAACAGTTGTGAGGTTGGGAAGGCTTCCACCAAGATTTAAGAAAAAGTCCTGCAAGACCAGGCAGTGTGCTCCTGAGAGGGCAGTGTATGGAGCTGTAAGTGATAATCCAAAGGTACAATGGAGACTCCAGAAGTTTGGAGAATCAAGGATCATGGTTCCTCTGAGGAAAATTGCAAGGAAGGAGCAGAGTCAGCTCAAGAGAGAAGTCGTGGAAGCTACCACCACCATAAGTTCCATGGGGGTGGAGCCACCAAAGACCTTTGGAGTTCACCAATTGCCACAGATTTCTGCTGCTAGTGAATCTGTCGGGTTTAATATGTGCCTCTCAGAATTTTGGTATTACTTTGTTCCAATTCCTTGCTAAACACCTATTTGTAAGTTTTGAAATGGATATCTCTATGTTGTACCATTTAATATTGGAAGTGCTTAACTTTCTTTTCATTTGTACAGAGGCTTGCACAAATCTCAGAGGAGAATTTGTACTTGAACTTCAGCAATGCTGAAACTGTTAAGACTTTGGCAATTCCTAAAGATGGACTAAATGCCTTTTGCATAAGGGGATGTGTATGGGGGCCATGGGCAGAATTTTATGGTTTCTATATAGATGTTCCCCCCTAAACCCCATGCACTTATAGATTGGGCTTTTTCAAGGTGGCTGGATCTGTAGCTGAGTTTGATTCATCGTGCAATGCAAGTCTCAACATCATTAGGATTAAGAGTGTGAGTGCTACCCATCCTAGGTAGCCTGGATAATAAAAAAGGGGCTGAAAGACACTGTTAAGGTGTATTGAACTGAAATCTCTATAAACTATGAGCTAAACAAATATTTCCCCCTTTAACTTCGCGTGCCAAGTATTTTGTCTCAGCAATGTGTGAAAAGAAACTAAGACAATAAAGCAATATAATGCATGATGACTTGCAAAAAAATGACCCCCCCCAATCTCACATATTCAGATATGGGGCTTTCAGAAGGCAATCTGACTAATCTACTGATGTTCCTAGCTGAATTGCTTTTAGCAAGTAAGGCCCAGAAGTGAGAAGATCTGATTTACTATATCTTCCCACTATGATGTTTCTGCCTTGCTGCCTCAGAAATCATAAACAAAAATACCTCTCCTTTAAATTGTGAGTACAAACTATTTTGTCCTAGAAAGAAGTAACCTCATTAATACAATATATATGTTAATTAATTTACCACTAAACCCCATAAGAATTTTGCAAAACATCATATTATACTTGATGGGCATAGAAATTTATTTGTCAAAGAAAAAAAGAATTTTTAAATATTTTAAATAATTATTTATGATTGCTTTTAAGCATTTATGGTTAATGTTATGAAGAGAAAACTTATATTCATCAGTTTTCCCATTGCTAGACACCATACCTGATACCCACAATTTAAAGGAGGAGAGTTTTAATTTGGCTAATGTTTCAAGGGGTTCAGTCTATGGTCAGCTGGTTCCAAAGCAGGAATGTGATGCTGGAAAGGCATGGAAGAGTAAAACTACTTAGTTCATGGCATCCAGGAAATAGAGCAGAGGAATGGTATCACAGAGGAAGGATTCAGGGGCCATAAATAGACTCCATGAGCATGACCACCCACCTAGACACACCCAGAAATGTGAGTCATCAACCCCCAGGGTGGATCACAAATCCAGCCAAATTGATGCCTCACATTAACTTCCAAAATACCCATTTCCCACAAAGTTTCTCTTACTGGCACACTTCAAGATAGACTCTTAGGATACAAGTGAATACTGGTATGAACCATTCTGACAGGTTTTATAATTTTATAAAAAAAATGAGAAGGGATAAACTGATTCAGAAACAGCATATGAAAATTCAAAATTCTTGATGTATGTTGTGTGCCTCTGAAATGAATACCAGATTCATCCAAGAAAGCATTTTCTGATCATTAATCCATAAATTCATATAGTAGTAATGATATATGAAAATAAGATAATGTTATTATTTGAAATGTAAGAACCCAAAGGTTAAGTATCTTGTCTAAGGATAAAAAACATGTCATTTTGAAGTTAAGATATGTGAAATTATCAGTCTTTCCTTTTTTCAATTTATAAAGACTGAATGGTCTTGGACACCCCAAAAATAAACTGGTACCTATGTAGAGTTAAGTATTTGGTATTTTCCTAATTAGTTTACAATGAAAGCATAAGCCACATTAAAGCATTTTGTCAGTATCATTAAGAGATTTATAAAATTGAAGTGTTAAAATAATCCATTTTTAAAAATTAAATTCCTTTTACCCAACTTCTAATCTAGATGCTGATAATGAAGGCCATTTACTCCTTAAAGCATCTAAAATGTGTTTCGTGTCGGAGTACCTTGTGTTAAAACATAGGACTTACTGGTATCATATTGATGGTATATTTTATAAGTATTAGTTAGGCTACGAAAAAGTAAAACCTTATACATAGGAACTCAATTAGGCTTATAACAAATTATTTTCCTGGAGAATGGGTAAGACAAACAGTGGACCTATATCTGAATAACTGTTACCATAGTTTTTGTGGGGACCCACAAAGATATCCCCCCAAATCATAACATTAATGCCATCTAAGACATGTCTTCTTGATAACTACTTCCATCATTCTTAACATGTTTCACCTCATAGGGAAATGAGACAAGGAATGCATGGGAACACATCCCCAGTGTTCTAGTACAAGTCAAGAGCAAAATAGGATTACTGTTACATACAATATTGTTGAACTATATTGATTTGATCAACTGATAAAACAATAGGTACTGATAGAATATTGTAATTAAAGAAATGTGCCATCTCAATATTTTGTGTGTATTATACATGAGTTTCATTTCTAAAGGTAATTTTTCATTCAAAGTAAATACGTTGTTGAAGACTTTTGGGGAGGAAGGGATAAAAACAACTGCAATTAGAAAGAGCTTTATTTAAACTGAATTGGAAAAATATTTTGAGAAAAAAAACTTTCCCCAATGCTTTTGTAAATAAAGAAGGAAAAGTGGTTGAAGGGAGGCAAGGGGTTTAGACAAAAAAGAAGAATCAGGATATATTATGTATGGGTACTATTTCTTGTGATAAGTGTGATCATGATGTATGTCTAAAATGTACCAATAAAATTTATAAGAAAATAAATAAATTTCCTCAAATTTTCTTATAATTTCATGGCTGAGCTTGCTGTGAAAAATTTACTTTTGTTTATGTTTGAAAATAATACAAGTTTTTATATATCACATACTCATCATGTTTACCAGCTGTGTGTATTCTTTAATAGGCCCTTTTCATTTCAGTGCAAGTTATGTGAGAATCAAGATTTGGTCTTACCAAAAGTTTGCCCTTTCCAAAATGAGGACTATGTCCCTACAGCCTGAATTGAAGCTCACTATGATCAACTGTGTCTCAAGAAGACCTTAAGAAAGAGAACTTTGGCCTCATGCCTTTTATGCCCTGCCCTAGCTCTACCAACTTTTCCCTTCCACTCCTTCTTGCTCTTTGCATATCTTGAAACTGTGTTTGTCCCTGTTACTCAGGGATCCTTCCTTTTCTCCTAAACAAATCATTTCCACAACATTTTCCTCCTTAATGGTCCCTCCCCTCATGGCCTTGCTCTCTGATTTTCAAAATAAAGACAAAATATCCTATAATAAAATTCCCTAAAATTCCAATTTAGCATAGTCGTTAGGAATTCCAGCTTCAGAGTCAGACTGACATATATATGAGAATTTGCCTTTTAGTAGCTTAGAGATTTGCTAGAAAGCCATTAATCAACCTACCCTTGGTTTCCACATATCTAAATAGAGATAATAATACTTACATGACACATTTATCAGAAGTCATAACTAAGGAAAGATAAGAAAGTGATTGATATTTTGATTTTGGGGTTGAGTATCTAAATTTGAGGGGAAGATGATAACTTTTGAAGACACATGGTTTGTGATTCCTGAGAGACATAAACATTGTCTGAATTCATGGAATTTGAGAGTAGAATTGTGGTTATGGGGGGTGGGGTTTGATTAATAGGTGCTATGTTATAGTAAGATAAAAATAGAAGTTATGTTATATTATTGCACAGTACAGGGATTAACAGTAGCAATAATGTACATTATACAGTAACTTTAAAAACTAGAACAAAGATTTTGGAAAGTTTTCTCTATAAATAAATGACAAAAGTTCAAGAAGATAAATATGCTTAAACTGGTAGACATGGTTGTGCATGCCTTAACGTCAGCACACGAGAGACCAAGGCAGGAGAATTACCACAAGTTAGAGGCTAGCCTTAATTACACAATGAAAACTTGTCTCAATAAAACAAAACATGCTTAAACTTATTTATATATTACACCATGTATACATGTTTTTGAAACATTATATGGTGCCCTGGTAGTATGTACAATTTTTATGTTACACATAGCTGTCAAAAATAAATTTAAAAATAAAAAGCTAGCATTAACTATATATCAGTTGAAAATATTGGTTTGGAGCTTGTCTTAGTCACTTTCTCATCACTAAGACACAATATCTGACATTCAAAATTTCAAGGAGGAGAGGTTTATTTTTCCTTATAGTTTCCAAAGTCTCAGTCCACATTTGTCAGGCTCAAAAGCAGAAATGGTGTGGAAGAAGGACCTGCAGCAGAGCAAAGCTGCTTACATCATGACAGCCAGGAAACAGAGAAAGGAGAAGATGGGGAGGGAACATAGTTTTCCATTTCACACCCTCAGTAACCTTCCTCTTCTGACCAGGCCCCCACTTCCTAATAGCATGTTTAGCTATAGCACACACCTGATTCTGTCACCTTCCAAAAGCCTTATGTCTGAGTATATGTGAATTTTCAGGACCATTTTAGATCTAAACCATAACATTTTTCTCTTGACCCCCAAAAAACTTAAGCACATCTCTTTATAAAACTGCATTTAGTTCGTCTCCGACAGTCAGTTCCCTTAAAACTCAAAAAAAAGTTAAATACTTCTTACATCCAATATCACAGGGTAAACAGCCCATTTCAAGAAGGTTGAAGAGGAGAACAAAAAATCAGATCAAAACTAAGCAGGCCATATACTAAATCACATAATTTCATGTTCAGCATCCAGGGCAAGTTGCCATGAGATGTGAACTCCAAATGGCTTAAATTACCTTACCTCTTCATCATTGCCTATTGCAGCCCTCCTGACCTCTCTCTTAAGTGGTTTTGCTCACTGCTTGAGGCGTTCCTCAGCATATATTTCATATTCTTGGCATCTCAAACTTTCTGGGATCTCCACTGTAGTTTCATTTTCACTTTCGCAGTTTCACACACTTCCTTTTCAAGGGCATGTTTCTTAGCCTCCCAAGCCTTCTTCTGAAATCTGAGTGGAAATCCACACTGACACCACAAATCTCACAATATGGAAGCCTGTAAAACCAGTGCCAGGTGGATGGCACCAAGTTCTGCTGCTGGATCAAGCTTCCAGGCCCCTTTGGATCATAGCTGCAGAGCTCCCCAAGTACATAGGTGGCTGAGCACTGGTGGACCAAATCCTAAGGAACCAGTTCTCTAGGCAGCCCTTTTCAAGCAGGTTGTTCTGGGACTCTCCTCACAAAGTTAAATTTTTCATTCTGCAGTTTTGAGCCTGTGAAGCATGGGGCCTTGCTTATTCTTGAGATATCCTCTGGCATCTTTTTTATTGCTTTATTGCAAAGTACTTGGCTTCTTTTTAATGTAAATTTTTCAACAATCTCATTCTCCTCTGCTCCAACTTTAAAGGTTCTTGTATTTTGCAAAATTGAAAATGTTTCAAATGGGTTTTTGCTACTAATTCTCACTGCAAATCTTGCTAAAAAGATTTTACAATACCCGTTTTACAACCTAAGTATTGCATTGAAATTTTCTCTGCCAGATCAATTAGTTCACTGCCCTTAATGTCAGTCTTCCACAATGTTTTAGGGCATAAGCAAAATGAAAACAAATTTTCTGCCAGAGCATAACAAATATGGTCTTGAATCCAACTGCCATTGTTGTCTTTGTCCCCGACTGAAACCCCCCAAGCCTAGACTTTACTGTATGCCTTTTTACCAGCATTCTTGTCTTCTGAGCTCCAGTGAAAATGTCCCTAAGCTTAGCTTATAGCATTCTAAAGCTTCAACTAGCCAGCACTCCAAACCTTTCAAATTCCTCCCACAAACCAGTTTTGAAGGCTTTTAAATCATAGTGTTAGGTATAATTGCAGCAAGGATTCCATTTCTCTGGTATCAAAATCTGTTTTAGTCATTTTCATGTTACTGAGACAAAATAACCAAAACTTCCCATTTGAAGAAGGAAAGCTTTACTTTGACTCACAGGTTCAGAAGTTTCAGCCCATATTTGGCAGTCTCAAAAGTAGAAACGGTGTGATGGAAGGGAGAAAAGCTGCCACCGAGAAAAGCTGCTCACATCATGATATCCAGGAAGCAGAGAGAGAAGGGACACTCTACTAAGAGAGAAATGACCTTCTAGCTCACACTCACAGTAACCCACTTCTGACCAGGCCCCACCTAAGAGCTCATTCAGCTATAGCACTTGCATGATCCAGTCACCTTCCAAAAGCCTTACATCTGAGCACAAGAGGGGTTTTGAGGTCATTCTTGATCTAAACTATATCAGAACTCCAAAGGGAGAGGCTTAGAGACAAAGGTAGGTGTGATTTTCATCAGCCTATGCTGATTCCACAGAAGTAGGTGGGATTGTCCAGGGGAAGGGGATAAAGTGAGAAAAAGCAGAGGGTCATAATCTGAGATCTAAAGAGTAATAATAGTTAAAAGGTTATTACAGAAAGACTACTCAGCGGGAGAAATTGAGAAATAGCCAAAAAGTAGAAGAATCAGTGAAATGACCATGTCAGTAATGAAAAGAGGAAAGAATTTTGAAAATAGGTTAATCAGCAGTGTCACAAACAGCAGTGGTGCCACCTGAGATAAGGAACAATAATGATTTATTGACTTTGACAAATAAGACTCAAAACTTCTTCCAGCATTCTAGTAGGATGATAAAGAGAAGTATAACTTCTAAACATGCATTTTGAAAAACTATAAATTTATCCTAATGCCTATAGAAAGTGGTCTCTCAGTAGATTCATAGAGTATGTTTCCATTCCAAGTGATTGACAAGTGCTAAGCAGTCACGGAGATGAGAACTGCACAGTCTGGGTTGGTTACCTCGTCATCAAACATTTAGGAAAGGAGATTTATTTAAGTAGATTAAGGTAGAGGTAATTTCCAAAAATGTTGCTCCTTATTATGTAAAACAAAAGATCATTTATGTACAGTGTGGTTAATAATGAATTAAATCATCATCATTATTATGATTATGATTATGATATGGTATAGAATTAAATGATCATGTTCATTTTAACCTTGATTTCAGCCCACCCAAAATAATGAAGTTCACTATGTAAGCCATAACCTGCTAATTTAGCATACAGTAAATACCTTTTCCTTGACTCAACTGTATATACAGAATAAATAGTGCAATGGAGGATATCACTAAATCTCATGCCTTGGAGTTCTTTTCCCTAAGGGCTTATACAAAAATTTATACATGAAACTAGTTTAAGCTTATTGAAATAAATAAGCCATATCTTGTGAAAAGTAATTAAAAGAATTGGAAGCAGACTAATGATGAGTTGACTCCGCAGAAAATATGCACACCTTCAAACATGACATTTGAAAAAAAGGAAGAACAGAGAAGTACAAATACTTCCCTAAATTACCTATTTCATTATTTCAAAAATACATTAATATATCATGATAGTTTGTTTCATGTATACTACTAGATTATCTTAGTTCATTGGAAAGAAAGTTTGGTGTTATCTCTTTCTTCTTTGTAAGAATGTTTTTGGTGTATATCTTGTTCTCTGAATACTTCCAAGATAATCATGCATTATGTATTAACTATTGTTATTGGCATATTTTGTTATGAAATTTTATTTTTTCATAAAATCAAAAAATAATTAGAAAGTTTTTTGTGAACTCCCCAAAACCATTATAGGACCACAAGTGAGATATAAATAAAGATATATTCACTTAAAAAATAAAGAAATAAAATAAAAACTATATTCACACTCAGTAAAGCAAAATTTGTACTAGTAATAGCTTTAAATGATGAATAGAATACTTCCAGTGTAAGTTCTCCAACACTTCAAGTGTCCATGTCATTGTTAAATGACCATTTGTCCCAAATGCAACAAAACAATATAACTGGATCAATTAACATGATATTTAGTTATATATGGTAGAAATAAAGCAAACAATCAGAAAACAAAACAACAATGACTAAATAATTTACAGATTTACTATTCCTTCATGAAAGATTCAGAAGCAGGCTATCCAAAACTGCAGGGTAGCTCTATGGTATCATCACAGAGCTAGACTCCTATATCTCTGTTGTATCATCCTGTCACGTATCTTCCATCCTGAAGGATACCTTATGGTCCTCTGTAGTTCTTACCCTCATATTCTCACTGTAGTTCCGAAGAAAGAGGAAAGGCAGCAAAATAAATTGGACAAAAACATGTCCTTTTAAGTAGTCTCTGTAGAAGTATCACATGGTACCTTTTAGATGCCTCCTTGGATGTATCACATGATAACTTTGCTTACATATCACAGCCTAAAAAGTTAATTTCATGACCTTACTTCAAGGAAGGCAGGAAAATAGAATCTTTTATGCTAGATAAAAATGTGTCCATCTAAACATAGGCATTCTGTGCCTAAGAGTAAGAAGAAAAGAGATGTTAAAGTAAAAAAGCAATAGCCCTTTGTGGTACAACAGCTAACTAAGGAACGGGAGTTGAAGAGAGTATAAGATTCTTTACAACCTTTAGATAGTCTGAGCTCTTAAGAGAAGTATGCATCCACAGAGCTGTTTTCAGCATACTCTTAATCCAGGTTGTAAACTCATCTTTATAAGTGCATAACTATACATACATGTATATATACCTCTATAACCAGTCCCTGCCTTAAATTGTCCTTTTTCTGTTTAGACCTAAACTAATGCACTGACTGAACCTATTAATCTTATTGGTTAAAACCTGCTCTCTGGGCTTCCATCAAAAGGCTTGCCTCCTACAGGTAAACAGTGTGGTCAGTGAGAAAAAGTTGAACCCGCCCTGGACACCCACTGCTATCAGAAGGCTTGCCATGTGCAGGCAGCAAGAATGAGCAGAGAGAAACAGCCAGACCAGCCCCTGAGTGCCCACCATCATTGGAAGGCTTGCCTCCTATGGGGAGCCAACGTGGGAAGAGAAAAACATCCAGACCTGCCCCTGCACATCTGCCACCATCCAGACACTTTCTTCCCTCACGTAACCAGCACAGGCAGGGAGAAATAACCATATACGCCCCCATGCACCCACAGGTCACCATCAGAGACACTGGCTTCCTGCAGGCAGCCAACATGGCCAAGGGAAATCAAACAAACATGTCCCTGTATGCCTGCCACCCTGGGGGAAGTTCTGATGTAGCCATACAGGCTGAGAGAAGAAGTAGACCCACTACCACGCACCCATGGCCATCAGGGAAGCCTCAGTGTAGCTGCACAGATCTGGAGAAGCCTACCCCACATGCCAGTGATTTCTCAGAAACCTGATTTTGGAGAAACCCAGGTGTCTGGCCCCTTCTCCTACACTGCAGAGAGGCAGCCAAAGTGCAAAGTGCCTGGGACCCAACAACCACCTTGTTGGGAAGAACCCATAAAAATCTCAAGACAAAGGAACAAAAGACAATCTCAGACCTCCAGCCCACACAGAACAAGTCCAGGAGACATAGACAAGGAATAAATTGGCAGTTGGACATCTGAAATCTCTGCAAGGATAGCAACTGAAGTAAAGAAACAACTTCATAAGGTTGTAAAAGTAATCAAGTCAGAAATAATATCTCAGTTTAAAGAAGAAATCACAAATTGCTGAGCATATCTAAATAAGATATAGACAAAAAAAGAGGAGTATAGGAAAATGATGGAAATCTTGAATGAATAATATAAGAAGGAATTGCAATGCATGAAACAGATTCAAAGAGATATCTATGAAGTTAAAACCTCCATTGAAAGCTGGTAAAATCACTTGAAAGAGACTGTAGATAGACTTTCATACCTTCGAGACAAGACAGTAGTTAGTGATCATGAAAGATAAGATTTCTTAAAAATAACAAGGAGTCAGGAAATAATTCAATGGATTCAAGATGATGCAAAGAAAAATAATTTAACTGTGATAGGTGTCAGAGAAAAAGAGAGACCCAACACAAATGACATAAAAAGACTATTTACAGAAGTAATAGCAGAAAACTTCCCAAATATAGGGAAAGGACCTGGTATACAGATACACAAGGCATATAGAACTCCAACAAGCTATATATCCACTATATCCAAAATAAATCTACAACCAGACATATAGTATCAAGATACCAGAAGTTTAGCACAAAAACAGAATATTAAAAGCTGTTAGAGAAAAGAGACATATCACCTATAAAGGAAAATCGATCAGAATCACAGCAGACTTATCAACACAAACCATCAAGTAAAGAAGAGTTTGGAGGGAAGTGTTTCAAATCCTGAAAGAAAACAATTTCCAACCGGGATTAAAGTACTTTGAAAACTATCTTTCAAAACTGATGGGAAAATAAGATCCTTCCATGATAAAGAACACCTGAAGGAATTCATCACCAACAAACCAACTCTACAGAGAGTGCTGAAAGATATTCTAGAGAGAGATAAAGATTACCATGATTCCAAGAATAGAAGCAGAGTGGGATCACCAAACAAGGCAGACAATAAAATGAAGGGAAAAGTGGGGGGCCAAGAGCAGCAGAATAGCATGGCAGAGACAAACCAATGCATGCTGGCTGCAACCATTAATATAGATGGTCTCAATTCACCAGTAAAAAGAAACACAGGGAGAAACACAGGGAGAGTGGATCAAGAAACAAGATCTTCAATATGCTGTATATTGGAAACATATTCAACTCAAAAGGAAATCCATAGACCAAAAGTCAAAGGAGAGAAGATAATGTTTCATGTAACAGGAAATCAGAAAAAAGCAGGGATAGCTTGCCCATCAACCAAAGAATGGATAAGAAGGATATAGTAATTTCATACAATGGAAAGCTACTCAGCTATAAAGAAGAATAACCTCAAGTCTCTTGTAGGTAAATGGATGCAACTTGAAATAATGCTGATGGGTGAAATGGGTTCAAATCATGTAGGTGAATATCCTGTTATCTCCTAGCATAAAAATCTGAAAGAGTTAGTGGGATTCAAAGTTTATCATCGATATTATGAAAATGATAGGGAATGAAATGTCTAAAAAGGAAAGGTGGTAACCATTGTAGTTTTCTATTATCTTGTTTTGAATCCCTATAGTATTTTCATAATTTGTTAGGTTTGGTTTCACTCTGTTTTGTTGTTTGATTTTGCTGTGTCTGATGGTTTGGACAGCTATTTTGAAGATAACAAGATTCATTTTGATAGCCCTTATTAATTTCCTATTCTCTGGTTTTGAAGTCCTGTAATGCTTTCATTCTTTTGTTTTAATTGGTTTTATTCTGTTTTTTTTTGTTTGATTTTATTATGTCTGATGGTATGGACAGTTATTTTGAAGAAAACAAGAGACATTGTGGTAGCCATTATTGATTTCCTATTATGTTGTTGGGAAGTCTTATATCACTTTCATTGTTCTGTTCTGATTAGCTTTATACTGTTTTGTTTTGTTTGGTTTCATTCTCTTTAAAATAAAAAAATGCTACTTTCTCTAGAAATTATCTGGGGAATAAAATATAACAGAAATAAGTTTAAGAAAAAATAATCAGGTAAGGAGAGATACAGAACCTAGAGGTAGTTTCTTAGTAGAGAAGAAATTTCACAAGAGTTTTCAAAGCACACAAATGAACAACTATTCACTCAAATATGAAGTATTTATTGAGCATGCACTATGTGCTATGTGCTGTTAAATAACAGAGATACAACACTGACACTTATAGGCATTTTCCTGGATTCATGGAGTTTATGATTCACAGAAGAATGAAAGATTTAAAAACTATAATATAATTAAGAATTTAGAATTGAGTTTGTGGATGTTAAACCAGAAGCAAATTTCACCAACCAGGTCACCTGGTCTTTACCTTGATTCATAAATGAAATTGAGATTATGGAGGTTATTCAAAGATATCTAAGAAACATTGACCTTGAAACTATTTTCTTCCCTTTTTGTCTGTTCCTTTGTGACTCCTTAAAGTCAGTGTTCCATGTTCACAGTTTTCCATCCCTGCCTTCGTAATCTTTCCCTCACCTTGTATTGGGTTATATAGCACTGCACCAGTCCATTGTAAATATTGTTGCATTTGCAAGTAAAATATCAAATTCCATGAAATTTGACTGTTCCATATTATTTGAAAAGAAATCATTATTGTCTTAAATTTGTACTTACATACTATAATATTTTGCACTTTGCATTTAATCATTGTCACATTTTAGTGATGGGAAATGGAACTGGGGACAAGTGGCATTATGTATTTCAACCTGAAATAGTATTCACAGATAAAATGTTTGCTGGATTCATATAGGCCACAGTGATTCATAATTTAATGATGTTAATGTACATATTGACCTTCCAGACAGTTCAGTAATCATTATTTTGTACTTAACTTACAGGAAATCTAAAATCTTTTTATCCAAGCAAAGGGAATCAAATGTTATCTTTAAAGGAAATGAAATGTTATATTTAAAGGAAATCCCTGTTTCAGGTGGTTTTGAAAATCTCTCCCCATAGCATTTCAAAGCATCCTGACTTCTCCCATTAATGATCCTTATTTATCTTCCTCAGGAGTAATATACAGTTCAGATCTGAGTACTGGTATTACTTATAATATACTGCTGTCCTTCTCAAGAGTTTGTTATCTTTCTACAGGTGAATTGTAACTTAAAGAAAGACTAAGTTTTTACTTCATTCTTGATCACTGGCTCTATATCCTTTCTTCCTTTGTTCACTTCTGTTTCCCTTTTGTTAAGCCTTAGATTTTATACAGTCTCCCCACAGTACCCTAGCCCTCCTACTCCTAAGCTGTGCCACTGACTAACCTTGTATGTTGACTTAATCCTGTTAGTGCTGAGGTTTCAGTGAAAAAAGATGATCTCGTACCTAGTGGAGAGCCTAGCACACAGAAGATCAGTTGTTTTTCTGCTTGCTGAGCCACACATCACTCAAAAATATCTGTTCCATGACCCATACCCTCAGATTCATATCATCTGAGAGTATGACCAAGCTAGTGAGTTAGGATATTACTACTGCTATATAATCTATTTGAATTTTATTTTATTTTTTAAGAGCACAATATATTTATTGAGAAAAAGAAAGCTTCTGTCTAGGAGAGAGACAGAAGAGGTCCTGAGTGGGTTGTCAAAGACTGTCTTTTCTAGGTACTTTTATAGAGCACAATTACGAGGTGAGATGGGTCCAAGTTAGAGAAAAGTGGGAACGCACAGTGTAAGTGGTCATGAGGTAGGACAAAACTATGGCCAACCAATAAGATTAGTTGTTCAGGTAAAACTGAACAAATCAGGGACAAATGGGTAAGCCAGTCACCTAGCAAGTGGACATGCTTCAAGAGTAGTGACTCTTCCTGTACAGGGTTGGGATGGTGGTGACTCCTGGCTTCCTCAAGGTAATCCATACCTATTTAGAATATCAATCCCTGATGTTTATACTTAGGGTGGTTTCATTTGTTTTACCTTTTGTCTTGAGATCTGGCCCTCAGCAGAGGTGTCTGTCTCCTCCAATGTTGCAAAGTATCTGTTTTTTTGCACTGGTTCCTTCAAGGGCCCAGCCCTGTCTGATCGCCTATAATATTTCTAACTAACTCAGCTGCCTGTAACATTTCCCATCCAAAGAAGTAACTAGAACTACCATGAAGGAGTAATAGGCAATGGTGGTTCTGACTTCTTCAGGCTGAAGGGGGTCATAGTTGTTGATCGGCAGTCAGGGATACTCTGCAAAGGTTTTTTCAAAGGCTCTAGACAGACACAAGTCATTTTCATCTTGGGTGGGCATACAGCTTGAAGTATGGTCTGGAGACAAACCCAAAGTAATCATACAGATAATGCCAATAACAAATATGCTAGATTCCTTTAGATTCCTTTTGCTGGTATCACCAGATCTTGTCCAGAGAAAAGGTTATATGACACATATTGAGGCTTTAATTACCTATATTCAACAGGCCCTAAGTGACGCAGCACCTGGTCGCTCTCTCCTAAGTGAAGAAATAAAATATGGGAAAGGCCATCTTCCAAAGCTGGCAAAGCCTCGGTACTTATAAAGTGTAAAACCTGAATATTATTTGTACATTGTTGATCCTTTTGATAATATCTCAATAGCTCTTCAAGATATTAGACAACAGATCAATGACATGTCAGACTCTAAAATTCCCTGGACTTTATTCTTATCCTCCTCATGGGAAACCGTTACTAGCTCCTCTTGGTGGAAATCTTTGTTAACTGTACTCATAATTATCCTGTTGATTCTATTATTTGGCCCATGCATACTTCAGTGTTTCTTTGGCTTTGTCTATAGGACTAGTTGAATTTTAAACAGAGTTCCCTCTGGAGGAATAATTTAGTCTTAGCTGAACTGACACTTGAACATGCTCCACAGACCCCTTCCTGATATCTTCTGTCACAGTTCCCTGCTCTATCTTTATTCATATTAGCATGTGACACAATTCAAAGAGAGTTACTTCTGTGTTATCTCTTTCCTTTGAATACAGGCTGTACACTCAAAGGTAAAGACATTATTTTAATCACCAATGAATTTCTATAAGCCAGTAGAATGCTTAACACAGAACAGAGAAATATATTTTGGACAGATTGGTGGTCAGATATAAGGAAGAACAGACAATAAATGGAAAAATAATGAATAAATGAAACATGGTGGAAATTTCATGCAAAGTAGATAGATATGTAATAGAATAATACTTATGATCAAACAAGATACTTGTTATGTCAAAATTTATGGAGATAGATAGACTTCTTTGAAAAGGTAGAGTTAATGAGATGGTTGTTTCAGTGAAGTAAATACATTTGTACACAGCAGGAGAGATGCTTATAATTTGCCAAAAGGATACATTTAAAAGCACAAGAACTCTTACAATATTATGTCATCAAATGTTATTTTTATACAAAATAACTAAAAAGTCTTGATGTATACTCTAGTCTCTTTCTTTTGCCTTCTCTGTCCAGAATCTAGCGTTAAAGATCAGTTCCTTGGACCCCCATTCTCTAACAAGAACACTTACCTTCTGAAGTGAAAAATGCCCAGTACTAACCAGTCATGGCTGAGGAATCAGAAAACAACTTAAGTTTGGAGCTGTCAGGTTGAAAAGGACTTGCAAGCTCCTTCCCATCTACTCTATGCTATGAAGATGAATTTCTGGAAGTTTGAGAGAAATTTGTACTATGGCTTTGAAGTTTACAAAGTGCCACTATCCAAGGAGTTTGAATTATCATTCCACTGTATTTCATCTGTGATGTTACCTTTGCCAGTATAAAGAGTATTAAAAGGGCATTTGAACAGTAAGAAGACTCCTAACACTTACGAGCAGCTCTTTCTCTTGAAATGCAGTTATTGTGTTAAGGGGAATAGCCATCCAACAGCAAATTGGATTAACTCCTTGTCTTTCAAAACCTAATGCCAGTTGGTTTATAGTTAGGAAACTATACCCTGAGTACTTAATTTGCAAAAGACACAATCCTTAAGATTTTCATTTAAATACTATCATCTATTTCTTCTCTCTCCTATTTCCTCCTCATTATTCAGGAAGAATAATCCATTCATGATACCACAGATTGAAGAGCCCATTGGAACCAGTTTTAATCCCAGCTCCATATATCAGCAGTGAAACTTTTGGCAAGTCCCTTTGTCTCTCTGAAGGTCACTCTTCTCAAAGGTAAAATGAAAACAATACCAACAGCTACTTAATATGGTTTCTGCAAATGATTTGAAAAATACCTATGAAAATTCATAGTATAATTCATATGAAAATTCATAGTATAATCTTAGCATATTGTAAATGCTTCCTAAGTGTTAACTGTTACTGTTAACCTAACAGAGTTCTTCTAGGCGGAGTTGCTTAGAAGAGTGTCTTTGAATGCTTGTTCCTGCACTACTTACTTTAATTTCCTACCTTATTAGACTGATTTCTAACTGACAGTCTAATATTTATATATATGAAAATGAATATCTAAAATGTCCTTGAGATTGTGTCTTCTTGTTAATATATTATCTTTTACTTTGTTTATAAGTAGAACACAAAGAATGTCACTGGTCAACAATATTAGTATCACCACAAATTCCAGTTAAAAAGGTTCTATAATATTTGATTTTTCAAAGCAGTTCTGTACATTTAAACTACCAAAAAATTCTATTCATGCTTTCTTGCATATTGCCATATGCAAACAAGAATTTTCCCAAAAGAAATTTGCCAGATGCAGATGAAAACTTGACACACAACTAAGTCTTAATTCAGAGTCAATAAAGTAATATCCCTAAGCCTAAGTAGATGTGTAAATTTTCTCCACATGATAAATAAGCAGACTGATTTCTAGCAAACCAATTTTGGCTTGAGTCACTCCTTCTCTAATCAATAAATCTGGGTGTGCATTGAAATATGAAGTCAATATATGCAGTGTTACATTCACTTTAAACTCCTTCATCAAAAGTACCTAGCAACTTTTCTATTATTGCCATAAATTCAAAATATCAGGCCTTTTCCATTTTCCTTTAAGTACTACTTTAAAAGAATGAAGTTTCTGAATCCTGAAAAACTTCTTGTTTAGAACTCTTTAGAAATCTGCATAGATTCTCTGTCCCAATCAATGCAGTAGCTATAATTACATGGGAACTGCATTATAAAGCAAAATTGGATATAAAGCAATGCTAGTGAAAATTGTGGTGTTTAAAAGTTATTGCTGAGATGTTTAAATTTTTCTAAGGAATTCTGAGATAGTGGAGGTTTTTAAATAATGTATGAATCATAGAGAAGGAAGCCACCCTTCTCTGGGCAAGTTATAAGCCTTGCACTGCTTCTCTTAGTCATTTCTTTTGCATTGTATGTACATATATGAAAAAGCCAGTCTTGTCAAAACCTTTACATGTTGGCAATGCAATAAGTTGATGCAACTTCATCAGAATTTAAGAATGTTGGAAGACCCTTGTCTGCTAGTTTCTTTGCTGTGCTCCAAAGAACTGTATTTAACTCACTTTGTACCTTCCAGACTTGTTTCTGTAGAGTAATTGATCCTGACACCCTTTACTAAGAGCTATGAGATTGTGGAGATAGGTCAGTTCTTGCAATTGTCCAACATCATAACCACAAAGCCATGTGAACACGATCTGCACATATTCCAAACTCGGAAAGACTTGTCATTCAACCTGAGTTAACTGTTCATTCAATTACTAATAGATACATTTTAAACTGCTTATCAATACTCTTAGCTCAGAAGAGTCTTATTCTTCATGGAATTCAGGGGAACTATAAATTTGGATGTGAAAAATTACACATTTTACGGACCTCCAACTATAGTTTAGCACTTCCTTCAACTGTGAATGTATAAATCATAGTATTAGCAGTATCTATGACTGTTATCAATGAAAAATCACAAAAATATACATATCATATTACAGGTGCTGTGGATATCTCAAAATATCATTTATGTTCATTGCAATATCAAAATTGTGATAGACATTAGAGCCATGAGTACATATTATTTGGCAAACTATGACTGCCACTTGCTTTTGTAAGTAAATTTCTTTTTGGAAGACAGCCAAGCTAATTCACATATGTATGGTCTGCAACAATTTGCATGTTAAAATGGCAGAGCTGAGTAATTCCAACAGATTACATTGTACTCAGAACCAAAAATATTTTCTTATCTAGACCTTACAGAAAAATATTTACCAAACCCCAATGTGAATACAGAAGCATGTATACTATTACTATTTTGCAAAATTTTTAAATTTTTCTAACTTTATTTAAGAATAATTAGCTTCCTTTTAAATCTCATGGATTTCTTCTTATTCACTAAAAAAAAATTCTGAGAAGAGTTCCATAAGCTTCAACACATTGACAAAGAAACAAAAAGCAGAAGTTAAGGTCTCCACTGCTAGCTTGAAAATGAATCTTAATTTCGATCAGTGAGCCTGCTATATTTAGCTTATGGGCACTTTTTGTACTCAGAAAATACATATTAGTTTTCTTCAACTCTTCATTTTGCTTGTCTGTTTTTTGCTCTAACTTCACTTTATTATGTGTTATTTTGCTAAATAATTTACTCAGAAATTATTTCTTGAATATATACATGCATCATACATTGGGAAAATTGTGATAAGCATAGCAAATCTATCCCTACCCGTAGAGAGCTTACATTCTAGCTAAGGAAAATAGACACTAAAAGAATTAAGTAATACAATTTAAAATGATAAGAATTATAGGTGACAATAAAGCAG